>JADWQK010000043.1:0-302768 GCA_017933935.1 Sesamia nonagrioides
ATATCAAACGGGAGTCTCTCTTTGATAGCTTCCGTTACCCATCAAATTTGTAAAGTTCCACTAATTAATAGAACATAAACCTGTAAAATCAAGATCTCCGGTCACATCTCCTTAAATAGATGGGATAGAGACTTGAAACCAATCAAATGCTACGCCACAAACTCATCATCTTCATTAATCCTCTTTAAAACAGAAGTGTAGATCTCATTCTCTTGCTTCAAACCCGCTTTACCCATATAGTATGGAAACTCATTACTGGTCGCCATATAATATATCCCTGGTCTATCAAAATGGGTTTCCAGACCGAGGTAGTTGGTGGGAGTGTTGTTAAAACACTGAGCGAATCTTGCTTCTTGAACGGAGTTGCATTTGACGGCTATAAATTTCTTGGGATGTTCTAACGCCTGCCACCAGTAAATCATTGCTCGAATATGACTACAAATTACCAAACAAGGTACAGCTGGGACGTCACTTGGTTGAAACTCTCCTCCATTGGCATAAATGTCGATATGGCCCAATGTCTCTGCTATGCCAAAACCGTCTATATTTGTATGCAAAACATCGACTCTTTCTGCATCTGTTCTCGACAACTTCTCGTCAGAATTTAAGCTTCTGAAGCAAGGTCCAGCAGGGTCTAAGCCGGTCAACCTTGAGGGTTTCTTTCCTGTGGCCTGGTAGAAGTATTTAGCTGCGTATGATATTTCATGAGCTCCAAGACTTGCTCCTACGAGCTCCAGGTTTTCTGCTTCTAAGCCCAGTTCGGTGAGCCGCACTAGGAATTCTCCCATCTTGTAACCAATGAACTTGATTAGGCGTACTGACCTGAAAATTAAAAAAAAAACTATTTTAAAACATTTTGAAGTTGCCAGTTTAGATACTCATATCACTATTTATGTTCGGATAAATAATTTAATTATTAATATTCGGGAATATCATTATTTACACAACGTTATTTTTTTTTACTTTATATGACACCTGAATATAGTTTGTTCAGAATAAAGAACTGAATCGATTCCAATCATTTTTACACCATGTTATATTTTTTACACTATGTTAGATTTTTTACACCATGTTATATTTTTTACACCATGTTATATTTTTTACACCATGTTATATTTTTTACACCATGTTATATTTTTTACACCATGTTATATTTTTTACACCATGTTATATTTTTTACACCGTGTTATATTTTTCCCCAAATACATTTAGAAATTGTTGCAGTGTGGTTACCAAGCGCACAACACAGCTGGCAGTAGATCAAAGTACTAGGAGCACAGTGAGATAGGCCACTAGTTTATTCAGCCTATTCACTCAAAAAAAAAAACTGAGTGAACAGGAAGGAAGACGGCAGTTGAGCGAGGTGATGCAATGTTAAACCCAACAACACGACTAACGATGTTGCGCCAGAGGGAGATTGATCTCGAGACCCTCCTCGACCGACGACCAAAGTCCTCACACAACAACATTTGGTGTATCGTACCCGGCACACATCGTAACACAACTGCTCAGACCCGTCCTCCGTATGGCTTCACCAGACATCATGCCGGAACACGACGAATAGCTTGGCGGCAAGACTTTGTCTGGTGGGTGGTAACTTCTCGTACGTCATCCCCTTCCTAACCATATGATTATTCACACATTCCATACATTGTTTTTTAAACATTTTCCTCATATCACCATTACACTGCCCGCACCATGACAACCGAATTCCACACAACTTTTCATTTACCGGTGCCACTTTTATACTTCTTCTTATGTACTTATTTCTTATTCTATCACCCACCAAACACCCTTCTTAGCATTTTGATCTTTCTATTGTATAAACAACTCATCATCATCTCAGCGTTAATCCCAGAGGCACCCGAAGCTTTTTCAGCTTTGGAGTCTGGGGTCCGCTTTACCAGTCTAACTGCTGATTTTGGCTAAACTTCGATATTTTTCCGTAAAGCGACTGCCGTCTGACCTCCACAACCCGAAGGGGATATCGAAGCATAGCAGCTGGATCAATTGTTGGACGTTCGAGGGCTCCAACAACCCGTAACAACTGCCATTAGATATTCGTGTGGCAACCGGGACCAACGGCTTAACGTACTTTCCGAGGCACGACCAGACCAGTGCAAATATTCATATTCATGGACACAAATATTTCCACTGTCCGGGAGATGAACTTGCGCCACGGACGCTGTCCTGTATGTAGAACTGAAAAGTGAAAAAAAAAAAAAACTAAAAATACCGGACTATTTTTCTAGCCGTGAATATTTAAGGTTGTTCCTGTTATCTGGCTCAAACCTCCTTAAATTAGACGTGGTTTGAGCATTTTATTTATTTTACTATAAAATACAGTGTTAAATTTAACACTGAATAATGTAACGTGTCAATGTATTGGCAAATATAAGTTACTAGCAGCCGCCAGCGGCTTCGTTCGCGTGGAATTCATTATGCTCCGCTCCTATTGGTCGCAGCGTGATGTTATGTAGCCTAAAGCCTTCCTGGATTAATGGGCTATCCAACGCAAAAAGAGAATTTTTCAAATCGGACCAGTAGTTTCCGAGTTTAGCGCGAACAAACAAACATACAAACAAACTCTTCAGCTTTATATATTAGTGTAGAAAAGGAGCAAACTGGTTAAATTATTGTTAATTTTATTATACACTTTTTAAAACACATGTATGGTTGTACGTGTACCGTATATTAACTAAGTAAGCGAGAAGAATAATGTAAACCTCACTTCTAATTCAAATCGTCTGCTAGAGACGAAATATAGTAAATGAAAACATCTTATTGTAATTAATAATTAACTGTTAATATAACTAAAACAAAGGTATTGTACAATCTATGTAAATAGTACCTACACTCAATTTGGTATTCCATTAAAAGTTTGTCTCTAAAAGATCGCTCTTAGCGATAAGACCGCCCTTGTGTCAAGCTTTGTCATATCATCATCATCTACCTTTTTTTATCGTCCCACTGCTGGGCACAGGTCTACTCTCATACAGAGAAGGATTGAGCGTAATGACCACGCTTGGTCAATACGGGTTGATGATTTCATATTTAAAGTCCAGGTTTCCTCAAGATGCTTTCCTTCACCATTTATCAGTCATTGGTGTCCAAGATATACTTAGAAAGTACATATAACTTAGAAAAGTTACATTGGTTACAGCCTGACCTGAAATTGAACCCGCACACTCATACTTGAGAGGCTGGTGTTTTAACCACTAGGCCTCCACGACTACTCAATAAAGATACTTGTTTTCTATTCTAAAGGAAGAATCCATTAATTCCATACATTAATTACACTCGAATGTGTTATGATGAACTTCGCAATACAAACAAAAGCTCAGCATCTCCTCCTGTCAGAGCTGTCTTCAACTCAATTTGTTTGAGTAATACACAGTAACAGGCGATAATCCGCATCTGAGCACACAGATCGTGAACTTAATACACAATAGGGAAGTCCGTGCAGCGGATATTGTCCGAAAACTACAAAATATCCGCAATATTATATTCATGCTGTATCTATTACTTAATTTATATAAAGCTGAAAAGTTTGTTTCTTTGTTTGAACGCGCTAATTTTAGGAACCCATTATTCCAGGTAGGCTTAAGGCTATATAACATCATGCTGCTACCAATAGGAGCGGGGCATATTTAAAAAGAAACGCGCGTGAAACGGGCGTGGCGCAGCTAGTACTTAATATACAAAACTGAAAAGTTTCTTTGTTTGAACGCGCTAATCTCAGGAAATACCGGTCCGATTTGAAAAGTTTGCGTTAGATAGCCCATTAATCCAGGAAGGCTTTAGGCTATATAACATCACGCTGAGACCAATAGGAACGGAGCATAACAAAAAATTAAAATGTATGCTGTATATTTTTTCTTATTACTCCACGCAAATGAAGTCGCCGGCGGCGACGAACATATTAAAAGCGATATATATATAAATATATATAATATATATATATAAGCGAATAATATTATAAATGCGAAAGTAACTCTGTCTGTCTATCTATTACGCTTTCCCGCTTAAACCTCTCCACCGATTTTGATGAAATTTGGCACAGACAATCTTTAGACCCTGAAAAAGGACCCCTACCTTTTATTGAAAAAAATTGATATTCCCGAGGGAAATCTAAAAAGCGCGATATAACCGAATTCCACGCGGGCGAAGCCGCGGGCGGAAAGCTAGTTAAAATATATATTTTGATTTTAAGGTTAAATTTACCAACGAAATGTATTAAGATAAATTAAAATATTTAAAGCGATCATTTGTCCATAAGAAAAGATACAAACTGAAAACTATTATGGTACATAAGTATATTAAGGTAAATGGTACATAAGTTGGTTCGGTATCGATTGTGAATACTCACAACCATTCAGCTGGCTTTTGAATCGAAAATCGGACATTTACCTGATTTACCTAGTCCCCGACAGTTAATAGCTATTGGAAGATCTTTCGGTTTTGGGGTTTGTGAACAACATTTAGAGGGATCCTTTGGTAACACTGATTGATGTACGATTCGGTGCGGAAACGTATCGAATATTAGTGTATATATGTACTCGGTGGTAGGCCATAACATCGGCTGCCGGCAGAAGTTACCACCCACCAGACAAAGTCTTGCCGCCAAGCGATTCGTGGTGTTCCGGCATGATGTCTAGTGAAGCCGTAAGGAGGACGGGTCTGAGCAGTTGTATTGCGATGTGTGCCGGGTACGATGCTCTAAATGTTATTGTGTCAGGAGTTTGATGGTGGAGGGTATCCAGATTAATCTCCCTTTGGCGCAGCATCGTTGGTCGTGTTGTTGGGTTTAACATTGCATCACCTCGCTCAACTGCCGTCTTCCCTCCTACCCACTAAGATTTTAAAGTGAATAGACTTAATAAACTTGTACGCTTTACCATTAACTATTGCATCACTGCTTACCATCAGGCGGGATTGCAGTCAAGCACTAGTTTATAATTATTAAAAAAAATAGATATCTTTGCTGTTTTGTCCCACTATTAAAATCGGATACGGAAACCTAATAACTTAACTTTTATTTGAAGTATTTTTCAAGCAAGTTAGTAATCCTAACACCATCAATAAAGGTTAGGTCGAAATTCAATAAAAATGCCCATCGACGAGTCGCTAACGACCGTTTCCATAATCTACTGGCGGCCATATTTCTTTCGCTTGATATTTATGTGCGATAGGCTATGACGAATGTTGAGATTATTTTGGCAATTTCATCGAACCAGGGTAAAAAGAAAAGGCACGCTTTTGAGTGAGATTTCAAACGGCCTTGACTGCATACTGATTTCGAGAAGTACGTGCCTTTGGTTATATGTAGGTACATATAGGCATTTGTGACTCTTTCACGGAAAAATTATTGAACGGATTTGAATTCATTTGATACACAGATGGTTAATGAACTAAATTTTTATACAAGATACTGTATATCCC
This sequence comes from Sesamia nonagrioides, assembly GCA_017933935.1. Lineage (NCBI taxonomy): Eukaryota > Metazoa > Arthropoda > Insecta > Lepidoptera > Noctuidae > Sesamia > Sesamia nonagrioides. The sequence continues at coordinate 5,443 of JADWQK010000043.1, forward strand.
GAAATTTTCACGAAATCGAAACTATTGCGGGTAAAACCGTGGGGAGTTAAGGGAAAATAAAAATTTGGATGGTAATATTTTGGTGATAAAAAATTTCAGGCCCCCGAACCACGAAACTGACCCGTGTGGTACCGGGCTTAGTACCAACCCATATCCTCCCTTGGGTGTCATAAGAGGCAACTAAGAGAACTCTTATCAGGGAAGCGGGCAGCAGCTCTTCTCCTGTGGAATATTAAATTACTGCGATCCCGAACCCGCCTGCTAAGCGTGGGGATTATGGCAAATGCCCCCAAAGTAATTAAGGACCTCTATAAGCTGAAGAAGAAGAAGAATCACGAAAGTATACTAACTTGTTGAGGAATTAATTGCGCCACTTCAAAGGCACTGGAAAAAGGCAAAGGAAGTGGCGAACGTCGGGAAATTTGGGGACTGTCTTGTATAATATATTGATGTTCAAATAGTACTGATTCTCAGCCTGGTTTAAGTGATTTTAATTTTTACTTGATGCGTGTAGTATTGATTGAATTTAGATGTCGATATTCAAGACGTAAGTTAATATAAATAAGCCATGAATTAAAATCTGTCCGTAAAAGTCCAGCAACGCGTACAGGGCCCGCGTGAGAGATTATGACCATAGTATGGATGAACATGGTATACTGATTCATCATCGTCATCATCATCATCATCTCAGCGTTAGTCCCAGTCGCATCCGAAGCTTTTTCAGCTTTGGGGTCTCGATCCCGGGTCGCATCCAAAGCTTTTTCAGCTTTGGGTCTCGACCCCAAAGCTGAAAAAGTTTTGGATGCGACTGGGACTAACGCTAATACACAACATAATATCGAAGTTTAGCCAAAATCAGCAATTAGATTCAATCTAACTGCTGATTTTGGCTAAACCTCGATATTTTCCTTGAAACCACTGCCGTCTGACCCCCACAACATCCAACATGGTATACTGATTATAGTAACGATGGCCACAGAAAAAGAAGTAGTACAGTCATTGAAGAAGTATCAGTGAAACTATCTACTAAGACTTTAGTACATTATGTGCAAAGGTAAGATAGATTTCAGAAGGAGACCCAAAACAAAAGATCGTATTTTAACACTGAACAACTTGCCTGCGGCGTTCTTTCCGTCTGATAACAATTTAAGTGTCTTCAAGGCTTCAAGGCATGCGAAACGCTTCGCCCAAATCGTAGTGGTGTTAACGAGTGGTGGAAACTCACCGTGCAACGGCGATTCCTCTACAATTTAATGGATGAAGCACTTTTCAAGTTTGTGAATGTGAGGCGCCATGGACTATGGTTTGTTTTTTTTTTATATATATAACTTGTTTGACATTATGAGATGGGCAGTTGAGAGTTTGTCATGCTCACTCAAATGTCTTGCTGATGGTGGCGCGTGTTGTTGGGTCATTTGGTTCCCTTCAATATGGTTGAGCTCAGTGGGGCTGATGCGCGCGTCATGCTCGTGAACGGGGGCCGTCAGTGCAGACTGGTTATCTCTTAGCTACCAATGGGCTTAATGCATTTTCTATATTTTAATTAATCTTACATTGTGCTCACATGATAGAAGCAACATAAATATGTAACGAAGAAGAATTTAGCTTCACTTTTCTTGGACTGACCAACATTGACTATTCAAAAGTACCAAGTGATGGTTAATTTGAAATAAACAATTTTGAATTTGATTGGATATTATTATACATATAAACCTTCCTCTTGAATCACTCTATCTATTAAAGAAAACTCTAACAAAATCCGTTGAGTAGTTTTAAAGATTTAATCATTCAAGGGGACATAGGGAAAGAGAAAGTGACTGTTTTATAATATGTAATGATTATGAGCCTGATCATATTGTGATTGAGCTATCATGTTGTTGACACCGCTATGATCCGAACGAAGCGCCGTCTTTTATACCGCGTATATCGAAGGACCACCAGCCTCTCAAGTATGAGTGTGCGGGTTCGATTCCAGGCCAGGCAAGTACCAATGTAACTTGTCTAAAGTTATATGTACTCTCTAAGTATATCTTGGACACCAATGACTGAAGGTGAGGTAAAACATCTTGAGGAAACCTGGACTTTATAAGTCTGAAATCGCCAACCCGCATTGAGCAATTAAGAACAATAGGTGATTACGCTCAATCCTTCTCTGTATGAGAGGAGACTTGTACCCAGCAGTGGGACGATGGAGGGTTGATGATGATGATGATATCGAAGGACTGGAACAATTTGCCTGCGGCGGTCTTTCCACCTGTTTACCATTTAAGTGTCTCTTTGTTTGAGATGGGAAATCATCAAATGACCTTTCCCGCCCTGGACGGAGCGGAAGGGCGTGTCAGACTTTTATTGACTAAAATTCACCCTTGTTTCTTCAGTTGCCTGTGCACTAAGGTCACGGTTTCTTTTTTTACAAACTCGCAACCCTGACCCAGGAGGCATCGGTCTTCGTGGACCCCGTCACGATGTGCTGACATCTCTTTGAGACTGTCGACTTGGGCCTGGTCCGCGACCGGGCAGTGAGCTGCCCACTGCTCACCGCCCGCAAGCTCGCGCCTGCGGTGGCCGGGAGTTCGATGTTGTCTCCCGACCAGAGAATTTAAGTGTCTTCAAGGCTAGAATGAATAGGCTCATAATAAACTAGTGCGCTTTACCATCAACGATTGCATCACTGTTTACCATCAGGCACGATTGCGGTCAAGTAATAGTTTATAGTATTAAAAAGAATATATGCCCTCTACCAAGGACAATACATCCATAACACATAATCTCCTGATTTAAAGGACATGCCAATATCAACTTAATACAATCTCCATATCTTTCGCCTTTGCCAAACTTGGGCCCAATTTATGACCAGGGACTCGAACCGGCAACCTTTGAGCCATAAATTTAGAGTATATAGTCCTAGGAAATCATACAGGAACGAATTGGTTATCTACGGGGATAGGACGGAAGTTGCAAGAGCGATTGTCGCAGTGATGGGTTGTGAACGACTAATCGCATGTGTGAATAATTTGGGCATGGTATTATTTGTCATGGTATTATTATTAAGTCGTAATAGCCTAGTGGTTAAAACACCAGCCTCTCAAGTATGAGTGCGCGGGTTCGATTCCAGGTCAGGCAAGTACCATTGTAACTTTTCTAAAGTTATATTTACTTTCTAAATATATCTTGGACACCAATGACTGAAAATGAAGGAAAACATCTTGAGGGAACCTGGACTTTAAGTCTGAAATCGCCAACCCGCATTGAGCAAGCGCAAGGGCGGATCCAGCTTTGGCGCCAGGGGGGGGTCACATAGTCGTGGTCAAGTCATAAGAAGATTTAATTAAACTTTAATAATAGGGACAATTAAAAAGAAGGTATTTAATTAATAAGTACTGAACTTATAAATACCTAATTAAGACGCTGTGAATAGCAAACTTTTAGGTATTTGAGGGGGTGAAGCAGACGAAGTGGGACACGACTAGCCCCGCCCACTGCGGGGCGCGGGGCGCTCCGCGCGAGTACATCGATGCGTGAGGTGAGGCGTCGTGCATCGAGAAATACGCACGTTCTATTAAATCTATACCAACCATTCTCTATTCCATCTACATTTAGAACCGTAATTTCACAACCCAACCCCGAGGTACGGTTGGCTCTGTTCGTCACAGTCCCGGTTCGCATGAGACGAGCAGCAGGTTCGAATCCCACATCCGTTCACTTTACCTTGCGATTTTCGAATATGTATATTTTATACATATTTACCCGACTACGGCAAAGCAAAAGGAGGGTTATGATTTTGACAGGCTATGTATGTATGTATGTATGTATGTATGTATGTATGTATGTATGTATGTATGTATGTATGTATGTATGTATGTATGTATGTATGTTCATCTGTTCCCTCGTAACTTCTAAACTACTTATTCGAATTCGATAAATGACATATCATTAGAAGCGTCTTAATGGTCCGCTGGTTATAGGCTATATGGAGTTTCACAAAATCTAATGTGGCGCCCTCTAGCGGACAAATTATACAGAGTAAAAAAAAAAAGTTAAGATAAATATGCCGTGTTTGGTATCATTTGAAAGGGCTTTACTTGTACATTTTGAATATATATATATTACTAGCATTTGCTTGTGATTTCACCTGTATTCATGGGCTGATTGCATATAATTCACATCTTTTCGTTCATAGATAGCTTCTTTACTACTTATCAGAATAAGACCACTGCAGAACCATTAGAAGGGCCTTGATATTCTGTTGGTTATGAGCTATAAAACTTGTCACCAAATTTAGTATTACGCCCTCTAGCGGACAAAAAGTTCTATGTTAATATAAAATTAAAATAAATATACCGTATTTGGTATCATCTGAAAGAGCTTCACGAGTACTTTATGTTTGTACATAATCCCTAGTAATGCTTCGTAGAAATTTGAATGTAAACCAGGGTTTGGTAAACGGAGCGATGGGAGTGGTGAAGGCCTTCGAATAGCCTGCTCTTCGGCGCGATCAGTTGGAACAGGAGAACAGCCAAGCGCTGTTCTCATACAATTTGACGACGCATCCATAAAAGCAAATATTAACGGACTTATCAAAATCGAGCCTTGCCTCACTGAATTTGACGGCTTCAGGGGTTCTGGGCAAATTCAGCGTAAAATGCTCCCGCTGATTCTTTCTTGGGGTTGTACTGTACATAAATTACAAGGTTGTACTCTAGATAAAAAAGTTACAGATCTAGGAAAGTCATTGTTTGCTAAAGGACAGGCCTATGTCGCTCTCAGTAGAGTTAAAACCATAGAAGGATTATTTATAAGTGCATTGGATCATAATAAATTACTTAAAAATCCACATGACAGTCGATCGTTAGCAGAATTAGATAGATTAAGAAATCTTCCCAGGTCCTCTTTATATATGTTTTTTTTTAATAATTATAAACTAGCCCTTGACTGCAATCCCGCCTGATGGTAAGCAGTGACGCAATCGTTGATGGTAAAGCGCACAAGTTTATTAAGCCTATTCACTTAAAAAAACTTAGGAATAGCAAGGATGACGGCAGTTGAGCCAGGTGATGCAATGTTAAACCCAAGACCAACTCGACCAACGATGCGCCAGAGGGAGATTGATCTGGAGACTCTCCACGACCAAACTCCCGACACAACAATATTTGGCGCATCGTACTCGCCACACAACGCAACACAACTGGTCAGACGCGTCCTCCCTACAGCTTCACCAGACATCATGCTGGAACACGACGAATCGCTTAGCGGCAAGACTTCGTCTGGTGGGTGGTAACTTCTCCCGGCAGCCGATGTTTTGGCCTACCACCGTTAGAAAACCATCCAATCTATTTATACTAACGACCTCATCCACTAATTCATGACCCATTCGGTCCCATCGACGCAAATGTGCGTCGCTACTACGAAAAACCGGGAGCTTCATACGCGGAAACCGTTGCTATACGCGCTACGATCCAAAAGCTACGAAATAGTAAAATAGGACATCTCTACATATTACTATATGCCGATACATAAGTCAAAAGAGATGTCGTATGTTAACTACCTAGTTTTTAGTTCGTCATTTTAACTTTTGTTAATATCACAGTAGGTCGACGCCTTTGATCTCGTGTAAAATGCCCACATCGTCTAAACAGTATCGCATCGGCCAGGGTTGTCACAAATAAACAATATTTATGAAATTATTGCAGATCAACATCGATAGCTGTATTATATTTAATTAATTTGCTATTTTTACTACGGAAACAACTCGAGACAGATTTAAATTATTTAGATGGCATATTCGTAAGCAGCACCCCAATCCACCTCAGAATACAACCCATATCACTCACCCATCACTCACCCATATGACCCATATCATATTAATATACATTTAAATTGGCGTCCGCCATCTTGGATTTCAAAAAGGGGCTTTTTCGTAACAAGCACCCCAATTATACTCAAACTTGACACTCATATCAAATTATAAAAAAAATTACGTCCGCCATTTTGGATGTCAAAAAGGATGGCTTTTTCGTGACAAGTACCCCAATTATACTCAAAATTGACACTCATATCAAATTATAAAACAAACAAATAAAAAAACGAACACGTGTTAGTCCTTAATGATAGATACCGAGCTACGAACATCGTTTTGTTCGCAGCTCGGGTGCCGCTTACCCGCGTCTCGCCCCTCACACCCCGCACGATTGCTCTGTCTAGACGGCTTCGTCGGACGACTGTAAACTTTTTAGACTGTGCTTATATGATACAAGCACAGTCAAAATGTTCACAGAAAGAAAAACGTGGATAAGCCAGAAAGAAAAACGTGGATAAGCCATTTACCCGGAATGTAATTCCGGATCCAAGTAAATATAGTTAATGTTGGTAGTGACATTATTACTATACAATTCATTTAAATGTAGGTAGCTAACAAAACTAATTTATTATTTACTTGTTGACAAATAAAAACAATCAAATGAGGAATGTCCATATTAATACAGGGTGTATCTTACATCGTAACGCAAACTTCGCGAAAAGGCTAGACCGCATGCCACTAAGAAAAATATGGTAGTCTTTTATGTCGTTAATGAACGGTTACAGAATTCAAAGTGTTTAAAAAAAGTGTCGGCTCGGCCTTTGAACGTTGCAAGCGTGCCGCCGTGCGGATTTGTAGGTATGACGTTGATCCCTGATGTGTACTCTATTAAATCAGCTGATAAGATAGTTTTTCGAGTTTTGTTTTCATTGCGCTTTATTGTGTAATTAGCGAATTAATTAATGTTTACTTTAAAATCTTATTGGTTTATAAAAGTATAGCAATTATGAACGCTCTAATGTGAAAAAAACTACATATTTTTTTTTTAAATCACGAAAAAGCCGCGAAAAATTCGCCCACTGGGGGGTTCAGAATCATGTACTAGATCCATGGTACTCGTTTGTGTGTCGATGTCAGATACACCCTTTATGTACATTTCCGATCAATGACCCCAATTCACTCTATAGATCGCGCCAAACATCTAGTCCGCTCTGAAGTTTCTTCGCGCATTTGTACAGTCACGGATACTATTTATTTTTTGGTGTATAGATACACCTGCAATACAATTGCGCGAAGCAACTTCAGAGCGGACTAGATGTTTGCACGATCTATACCTATTTCGATCACTGCTCATCACACAAGCCTCATGTCACCATTTGGTTCCTAAAAATTGTTACTACGCAGCTTTCTGCACCAAGTTCGAACCAAGAATAAATCAATGCCTATCCATCGGAAAAATCAATTGAATAATCCAAAAAGTAGAAGGAAAGTGTAGATATAAACGAACATAAGTTATTGAATAAAACTCTTAAAATTTATATATTTAGTTTTATTATTTACTTTAAAATCATTAACAGAAAACGGCATACCTTGTTAGATATGAAACGGTTAAAAATAAATAAGAAATAATTAACAATCACCATGTGCGCTAACAGAATTAAAAATTTGATAAAATCAACAAAAGTACGGTACTTAGGAAATAACTGAGAGAGAACCCAGCTTTATTTTCAATTTAAAGACAAGTCCACACTGCAAGCATTCGGAAAAACGTCGACGCTAATAATAAGGAATTAACTAATAATAAGAAATAAGGAATTCTCCTTCAAACTAAACACACTAAAAAAGTGTGCATACACGAGCAACACGCGTCACCGATAGATGTATCAGGAACGGATGTAGGTACAGTTCAACTCATCCTCCATAGGAAAGGGAGGGCCCTCCGACCAAACGGGTGGGCTGGCTACTGCCCGATGATTCAAGTCGGGCTGTTGCAATTAAGCTATTTGTGATTTTAGAATGACGCATAATTCGCATATGGCGTTTGTATAAAAACAGTATAAAAACCGTGATCAAATACACGAGCTTCATGTTGTCGACGGTACCCGACGAGTGTCGTCGACGCATCAGTATTTTTAGTTCTCAGACGATTGATTAGTTCATACCGACTTGTTTCTGGATGGGTACAATGTGAACGTACCTTACTATGTACTAAAGCAGACTTCAAAGTGGTATATACCGACCATAGAACTCAGATCTTCTATAAGCGAAGATCATAAAATATGAAAAGCATTAAATTGATAGAAAAAGAATTATAGCTATGGACATTTTTACATATTAAATACAATATAATAACCGTACAACTGGCGGCTCTGAAGTTAGCTACACACTTCGCAGTACCTCACCCCTCACCCCCGCTGAAACCTGAATTTGTTAGTGCGCAGCAACTCGCCTCGTGTTCCGAGCGGTGGCTGACTGCCCGACGCTCGGAACACGACTGCTGCGACTGCTGCTGCTGCTGCGACGAGCTGGCTGGCTGTGGTGGGTGACTGCCCGACGCTAACTTTACGGTGATAAAGTTAGCGTCGGGCAGTCGGGCTATACCAGTTATGATATTTAAATGACTTTATACACTGATACTCACAAGACCGGGTGTACGCGCGAGTAATTGTTGTGAATACCATTCTTAATTACTTAGCCAACATCAATGCTTATCTAGCTTTACCTACTATAATCAGTCACGCTTATAGGCCTCATCCAAACAGCGAAAATCTGAACGAGAATTTCCATTAATAATACTTTGAACACACATTAACAAGTACAGACGACAGCAGGTCAAGCTACCCGAAACTGTCAAATGTTTTACAGATAAAAATTTAATGAGGAATTCTCACAGATCGTAGTAGCTTGGTGTGCTGTCGTCTGTACATAAACATAATATGTTTAAAATAAAGCAAGCCAATGCTACAGGTTCAAATAAAATAAGCCAGCAAAACTACACAGATCTGTGATCGAAACCGGAGTTGTTCGAAGGTCTTCGATATCGAAAAGCATATTATGGAACTCTAGTAGCCTTAGGCAAGATATCTGGCAAGGGGCAGTGAAGAAATGTGGAGCAAAACTTAGAGCGGATTGTCACTCGGTCCAGTTCCCTGTCTTTCAGACCTTGGATGTCTCTAAAGACTGGAAGACAAGGTGTCGATGGTCCGATGAGTTGGGCAAATGACATTGGCACAAGAAAACAGGTTTATTTCCAGCAATTGGAGAAATCTTGCTGTGTATTCGCGTTTGTGAGGATTCAACAGCTAATTGAATTCGACCTTGCATTCTAAAAGTATCAAACTGGTCATCGCAGTGTGAATGGGGCCTTGAACTCGCGCGCATATAACACACCTCACAGAGTCCCCTGACTATCCAAATGGTCGATTACGGCCTGCACATCTTCTTTTAACAGTCGCACCATAGCTTTCCTATGCTTGCAATCGTCCCTAATCACATCCAGGGAGCGTTCCTTGAGTTGATGCATGAAGTCATCGTCCAATTCTTGTAATCTGGACACAAACATTAGCATTGAGATTATCACTATTCCTTGACGTTTTCCCAATTTGTCCGGAGCAATGTCAATTTTGGGCATTGCTTATTGTTTTGGAAAGATAGCATAACAATAAATTTAGAAAGCAAGAAAGAAAAATTACTATTTATTGTAAGTTTATTACTCGTACAGGAGGATTACTAAATAGAGTCCAAAATAAAAACCAAATTATAATAGGTGTACAAATAAGTTTCTGCCGTTTAACAAAATATGTCCTCACTAAGAGGTTTCGTTGAAATAGTCAGATATAAACTGTAATATCGTAAGTTCGGACATCTGGTAAAAACATACACTTAGAGTATTAGTGATTCTGTATCAGTTTCCCATATTTCTTTTTGTGCAAAAATGTTAAGTTTTGTGCCGAATAAGCGTCATTTGCGGGAACTTTTGATTTACTTCTTTAATTTGAAGAAATCTGCAGCTGAGGCCCATCGATTGCTTGTAGAAGCTTATGGTGAAGCTGCTTTAAGCGAGAGAAGTTGTGGTGAGTGGTTCCATAAGATTAGAAAGTGTGACTTTGAAGTAGAATACAAAGAACGTAGTGGAAGGCCGAACGTACGAAGACACGGAATTGGAAGCATTATTGGAGGAAGATAGAAGGAAGAGGAAAAACGCGCCCATACTAATTTAGACATGACAAAATTATTCTCCTACGTGATAATGCTAGTCACGTTCAAAAAACGGCGGCAACTTATTTGTACACGTAATATAAAAAAGTGACAAAAAGAAAAACTAATCAAACTTTTTGAATGATGAAAAGATGCTTAGAAAGTTAAAAAAATCACTCATCGCTTCAATTAAAAAGTTAATATAAGCTACGTATCGTGGGCAAAACACTAGGTACCGACGACAGCACATCGAGCTACTGCAGTCTGTCTAATTTCGTTGCTAGATTTTCATCTTTATCTCTAAAGCATTAAGGCTCAAGGTTGATTGGGAATATTTGACAGTTTCGGATAGCTCGACATGCTGTCGTCGTCTGTACCATTAAACTGGAATATTTTTCCAAAGCCGGCATTCGCTGTACCCCTAAGAGTTTTCGGTAACATTCCAGACAATGGCGAAGCGGGAAATGTGTATGTTATGTGCTGATGCTACTCGGTTCGACGCACACAAACACGGCGTGATTTTGGATTTTGGCCTTCATCATCATCATCATCATTTCCGCCGAGAGACGCCACTGCTGGATATAGGCCTCTCCCCAAGGATTTCCACCAAGACCGGTCCTGCGTCTCCCACATCCAGCGATTTACCGCGACCTTCACTAGGTCGTCGGTCCACTTGTCAGGGGCCTACCCACGCTGCGTCCTCCGATCGCCACTCCAGAACCTGTCGGCCCCATCGGGCATCGGTCCTACGGGCAATGTGCCCGGCTCACTGCCACTTTAGTGTTGCAATTCTTTGGGCTATTTCGGTTACTCTTGTTCGTCTACGGATCTCCTTATTCCTAATTCGATCACGCAGTGAAACCCTAAGCATAGCCTTCTCTATTGCCCTTTGAGTGACCTTGAGTCTTCTTATAAGGCCCATTGTTAGCGGCACCACGTTTCAGTTCCATAAGTCATCACTGGCAACACATACTGGTCGAAGACTTTTGTCTTGAGACACTGCGGTATTTCGGACGAGAAGATTCTATGTAGGTAGCTTCCCGAGCTTGCCCTTGCCACCACCAGCCAGCAATACAGTATGTACTCACCTCTCATCTAGATCAGCAAACTTATTGTCCATGACTCTCACTACTTCGCTCAGTATATCGGACGCCACCTGCCTGTACATGCCGTTACGTTTTTCTTTTAACTCACTCAAATGCTTCAGAGCATCCGTGAATAGATGCACGAATCTGGAATATTGTATAACATTATAATATCCTGCGGTTTCAACTGCATAAGTTTGGATCCCTTAGGATTATCGGGGTAAAAAGTCCGCACCTGATATAAATTAGCGCCGTACTTTTTTAATCGGAATGTTTTTAAACTCGCCTAAACTGTCTATGGAATATTATTACGAATGCACCTTATGTCAATGGCATATGGTTCTATATTGCGTGACATTCCTTACGTTACTTTTAAGCTCTATATCTTGAGACCTAGGCATTGTAGAGGTACGATCTAAAAATTAATTACTAGGCCTAAGGTGATCTGTCAAACAGTATAGGTTTCACTAGTATTGACAACGAAAGGTCGACATCGAAATACTTGCTGGATTGTAAACAAGAACGTACTCGAAATTAAGCGCTATTATTATTACTTCTAGACAGATCTGGAATGTTCGATTAGCTGGCCTATATAAAGCGGCGTGACTCAACGCGCCAGTCAGTCTGCATTTGATTATCAAAGCGAAACAAGCGATAACTATGAAGCGATAATAAGAACATCTGCGTATCACAGCGACAACTGCAAAGAGCACTTCAAGGACTATGTGAAGACGTCGGAGAAACACCAGCTACGAGCTACTTGTCATCGCCTACTATCGACTGTAACATCGTTGTCATTAAACTTAGCAACACTTAGTAACCCTAACCCGAAATAATATTTTAATTTGACAGGACTTAAGTAATTCTTATCTCAGAAGTTAACAATTAGTTTAGTAGCAGTTTAGTTTAAAGGCCTTTTCCTATTGAAACTTTTCCTAATAAAATACTTAGAAAGTAGAATGTAGGCACTTTGCATCTATACAATATGTAAAGAAAACCCTGTCCGATCCGTGGAGGTATTGTTAGGTATCGATAACTGATTCTACTAATGCCCAGAAAGACAGGCAAAACTTAAAAAAAAAACCCCCTAAAAAAAAAATATTATTTCGCAAAATGAGGTAACTTAATACATGTACGGTAAACAACTCCGTTCCGCGAGCGGCGGGGGGCAGGGCACGCGGCACCTGTGTCGGAGGCTTCCGTCGACTGGGACCGCAATTAACTCGGACCGCGGTCCCAGTCGCAGGATTCATAAAAATTAAATAATTTTCTTCCGGCAACTGGGACCACTCATAAATGATAACTGAAATGAAATAATGTACAGTCAAATAATGAACAGTCGGTTAAATAAAAATCTTTTTTTAACCGACTCCAAAAAAAGGAGGAGGTTCTCAATTTTTCGTATTTTTTTTTTTTACATATTTTCACTGATCACTCTAAGACCGATGTGCAGAATTCTCTTGTTTTTTCGAAAGTGTATACTTTCCAGGTGACCCCATAGTCACCAGGTCAGGATCTGATGATGGAAGACCAGGGAAATCAAGGGGAGCTTTCAAAAATCGTAGAGGCGACTAGTACATTCTGTACCATTGATTATGAAATTAAAGTTATTTGCATGAATGATTACGCGGTAATAAGCGGTTTACGATTTACGAGGTATTAAAAAAAACATACTTACTAGATCTCTTTCAAAACAATTTTCGTTGGTAGTTTTTATAGTAATGTACATCATATGCTTTTTTAGATTTTTAATTTTCTTATTTTAAAAGTTAGAGGGGGGGGGGGACCAACATTTTTCCACTTTGGAAGCGTCTGCCACGCAAACATTTTTTTGGTTTAGAAAAAAAATATTTTCAAAAAGTCGATATCATTTTTGAAGACCTATCCATAGATACTCCACACGTATGTTTGACGAAAAAAAAAATTTGAGTTTCAGTTCTAAGTATGGGGACCCTCAATATTTATTATTATTTTTGCATCAAAATCTTAATGCGGTTCACAGAATACATCTACCTACTAAGTTTCAACAGTACCTATAGCTCTTATAGTTTCGGAAACAATGGCTGTGACATACGGACGGACAGATGGACAGACAGACATGACGAATCTATAAGGGTTCCGTTTTTTGTCATTTGGCTACGGAACCCTAAAAATGGTCGTTATGGCTTCACACAAAATCAGTATTAACTGTGTTAAAATTTAAAAATAATGTTATAAATTTTATAACATCCTTCTTTTTTTTTTCTAAAGTGTCCGGTCAAATATAGCCCTAAAGCAATAGTATTCGTCGATACTTGATACGAACTACGTAAATATTTTGTATGAATAATTTTACGAGTTAGAAAGAAATAGTAATATACTATCATACAATGTGTGAATTATATAAAAACGGGCTATGTCAATTAATAAGCGCATAGGATAAAATCACGAATATCATCTAGAACGAGTCGAATGATATTCATATCAATAATTTAGATGTTTATTCGTTTGACTGTACCGATTTTGGCTTGTATAGTAGACTTTTTTTGAGTCACCTATGTGTGGTCCCAGTCGCCGGAAGAAAATTATTTAACTTTTATGAATCCGGCGACTGGGACCGCGGTCCGAGTTAATTGCGGTCCCAGTCGACGGAAGCCTCCTGTGACGTGGTCGCGTCGCTATTCGCTTATAATAATACCAGTGTTGTCACTTTTTTTAAAATTACCAAACTTCGGGGAAATTGGAATTAATTCCCGGGAAAAAAGGATTATTTCAAAATTCATTAGTATTGTTACTATGATGATTATGTAAAATGTTATATTATATTTCTAACCTAACCTTTATTACCCTTATGGGTCAGACAGGGTTTTCTTTACATATTGTATATATGTCATACGTGTTTTACTTGTTATAACTACTTATTTTATTCGGATGATCTAAATTTCCTTTCTATGTGTGCAATATGCATTCGATCACACAATGGCGCCGATTCTGTTGTTCACAAACTAAACTAATTTTAAGTTACGTGCGTGCATCTTTTTCTTTCCATTTCGTTGAAAAAAGGACTGAAGATAAAATGTCAGTTTAATCCTGTCAAATTAAGATACTCCATAGACAGATTAGGCGCGATTAAAAACATGACGACTAAAAATACGCTAGTTTACGTCAAGAGCGCGCTAATTTGACAGGTCTAAACTGACATTATATTATATCTTCTGTCCTTTTCTTAATGAAATGGATAGAAAAAGATGCACTTAACTTAAAATTTGTTTAGTTTGGAACAACAGAATCGACGCGAATATTATTTTTTTTTATATCTTATAAACTAGCGCTTGACCGCAATCCTGCCTGATGGTAAGCAGTGACGCAATCGTTGATGGTAAAGCGCAATAGTTTATTAAGAGCCTATTCACTCTAGCCTTGAAGTCACTCAAATTGTAGTCCGACGGAAACACCGCCGCTGGCAAATTGTTCCAGTCCCTCGATGGACGCGGTATAAAGGAGGAGGCGAAACGCTTCGTCCGGATCATAGTGGTGTTAACAACGAAAGGGTGGAAACCAGCCGTACGACGGGTCTTCCGATGGTGGAACGGAGATGGGGGAATTAAATCATGCAATTCCCTCGCACACTCCCCAAAATGCACCCTATAGAACACCGAAAGGCTGGCTACTCTACGCCTGTGCTCTAGGCTTTGGAGACCATCTCGAGTTAGATCAGGGTCACCAATCAGCCTCTTCGCACGCCTCTCCATTGAATCAAAAGTGGCCAGGTGACACTTAGCAGCACCAGCCCAAATGTGGCTGCAGTACTCCACACACGAACGGACCTGTGCTTTGTATAACATTAGAAGTTGCCCAGTATACAATATAAGAGCATTACTGAATACGCATTCGTAGTCTTCACTAGATAGAAGATGCACTGAATAAGTTCATCTTCTATCTAGTGAAGTAATAATTAGTAACTTCTATCTAGTAATTTAGTTTACGTTTGTGAACAAGGAATCGGGCGCCAGTGTAGGCTAATAAAACTCAATATTTACTTACTTTCTACTAGTATTCCTGTTTATTTCTACAAGGGTGGTGTCCAGCTTCTCCATAACTTCCTGCATGATGTGTCTGACGTTTATAAGTTCAGCTGAAACATTACACAATGGGCGGTAAAAGAAGAATTTACATACATTCAGTGTTATGCTCGTTTTCACTACACGAGCAATACCAACGCATGCCATAAATAATTAAGCGCGTTATTGTACTTTCATCCCCCGAGTTTGCACTGAAAGTTTAAAATCCAACAGCGCACTTTTACTATTAGACCCCTCAAATACACTATCTTGGTGATTTTTTTGTTAATCTATTTCAAGTTTTATGGCTTTCCATAGTGCTTTCTGTATCAGTCGTTCTAGTAAGATACAACCCTCAAATTAAAAGTATTCAATGGCGGTTCGGAACACGAGGCGAGTAGCTGCGCAGTAACAAATTCAGGTGTCAGCGGGGGTGAGGGGGGAGGTACTGCGATGCGTGTAAATAGCACACTTCAGAGCCGCCATACAGTTTGAATCGGGCTGTACCTAAAACTCTCCCAAGTTGACATTTTCTATTCCATGCCCTACTAAGCATGTTCTTCTAGTGCCCCGTCTACACGCTCCGTCTTACCTGCGAGCATGCCTGTGTAAAACAGTTTTCGCAGATAAGCGCGTGTGTGTGGACGGCAAGACGGTAGCGCGCGCCGTCCCGAATGTTCCGTATTTTTGTACACTTTGACTGCACAGGCATAGAATAAAGAGAGGAAGTAGGTTATCTCCGACCCAATCCGCGATTTAATTGCCTACTGTCTTAGGGTTGACAACTGTCCGCGCTTCGTCGGTTACGGTTGTCGCCCAAACCGCTAACAAATATTTATAGACTAAGAGCTTATGTTTAAATTATTTGCTTAGTATTTAGTTTACATATACTAGTCAGTTTGTTTTTAGTGTTTTTTATTTTTACTTTTGTACACATAAAGAACCATATTTATTTTTATTTTTAATTAATACAAATATAAATAATACAAACATATCATCCATTGAATCACACATTTAATACAAAATTACAAATTAGCTACAGAAAAATACCTACTTTCTTCGGTTTCGACTATTACGAAACGCGTTGTTATTAAACTTTAATGTGTAATATATCCGTATCCTTGTAAATAACTTTTAGAAATATAATTTGAAAAATATAAGTCTTTTATTTGTTCATAAATAGACATACCAACTTTGCAGTTTATGTGATCATTTTTTAAAAGCTAATGTGCCGAAAAGCCGTGAGCCCGTGACGCGCGAACCTCGTTCCGTGCTAGCCGCGACTAGCGCAGTCATAGGCACTCTAATATTGTGTTTAGGTGTGCGTGCGGCGACGCATAGATACTATGGCGCACACATACAAGCCGCGCGCGGTCCGTTTGTATGAAGATAACGTACTTCCTTCTCTTTATTCTATGGCACAGGCCTGGACTGCGCAGGCAAGACGGAGCGTGTAGACGGGACTTTAGAAATAAACATAATAAATGTACCTAGTCTTTCGTGGACAAAAAACAACTTTTTTACAAAAAAAAAAAAAAAAATTTCTCATGTACTTGTCAAACAAAATCTTTCACTACTTTCTTTATACAATATGTAAAGAAAACCCTGTCCGATCCGTGAAGGTAGGTATTGTTAGGAATCGATAACTGATTCTACTAATGCCGACAAAGACGGACTAAAGTTAAAGAAAAAAAATCCCCCTAAGAAAATAAATATTATTTTGCAAAAAGAGGTAATTTAATACATGTGCGGTAGGGCACCCTTCCGCGGGCGACGGGGGCAGGGCACGCGACGCGTGGTCGAATCGCTTATGCGTACCGTCAAAATGGAGTGGTCACTTTTTTTAAAATTACCTAATTTCGGGGAAGTTGGAATTAATTCGCGGGAAAAAAAGATTATTTTAAAATTCATTAGTATTGTTATTATGATGATTACGTGAAATTTTATATTTGGTCATGTGTCTACTTAACGTTTATTATCCTTATGGGTCGGACAGGGTTTACTTTACATATTGTATACAATGTAAATATCAGTGAGAGGAAGTTATTTAAACAATCAACGTTATAAAATAAAAACGTATTATTGAAGCAAACTCAAAAACTGGCCTACTCTATTAGAAAAAAAAAAAGAATTTAGAAAATCGGTCACGGAGTAATGCAAAATATTATGTTATGCAAAGTTATTTTTTTTTTATATATACGAAACCTGAATATATGTAGTTTGTTCAGAATGAGCAACTGAATCGATTCCAATATTTTTTACACCATGTTATATTTTTTCCCAAATACCAACATTTAGAAATTGTTGCAGTGTGATTACCGAGCGCACAACACAGCTGACGTTAGATCATAGTACTAGAAGTGTCCCCCCCCCCCCCCACCGCGCCGCTTCAGGCGTGGGCGGGCGAGCGGTGCTTTGACCATATTTTCGTTGGGACAACCAAGTAAGATAACAAGCTCATAACTTTGTGGTTTTTCATGATATCTTTTTGAAATGTTGTAAATAGATTCTTTACTTAAAAATACTGGATTGGTTCGGGTTTCGCATAAACAAAAAATAAAGTTGTATATACAGGGTGTATCTGACATCGTAACGCAAACTTCGCGAAAAGGCTAGACCGCATGCCACTAATAAAATTATGATAGTCATTTATGTCGTTAATGAACGGTTACAGAATACACAGTGTTTAAAAAAAGTGTCGGCTCGGCTTTTGAACGTTGCAAGCGTGCCGCCGTGCGAGTTTGTAGGTATGACGTTGATCCTTGATGTGAACTCTATTAAATCAGCTGATAAGATAGTTTTTCGGGTTTTGTTTTCATTGCGCTTTTTTATGTAATTAGCGAATTATTTAATTTTTACTTTAAAATCTTATTGGGTTATAAAAGTATAGCAATTGTGAACGGTCTGCAGTGAAAAAAAACTACATATATTTATTTTAAATCATGAAAAAGCCGACGAAAAATTCCACCACTGGGGGGTTCAGAATCATGTACTGGATCCATGGTACTAGTTTGTGCGTCGATGTCAGATACACCCTTTATAGCTGTATGTATCACGCGAATTGAAGCTCCTCTTTTTTCAAAGTCGGTTACAAAGCCATTAACGAGATAAATCTGCATTAAAAACTTACTTCTGCTATTTTCGGGCTCCATCCTCTTGAACCAGTCATCAACGCTGGATACCGTCACTCCACTCGAGACCAACTCCTCATTATTATTGATCCCCACCTTTCTCTTCTTACAACCAACTCTTTCTGCCTCCAATCTTCTTTTCAAAGTCCTTCTAGAATCTTCATCTATTTTCGTTGACGTACTTATTTTAGAAAGACTCGAAGCTGAGCTGATTGACTTTATACGTTTTTTCAGCGATGTTATTTTCTGTCGGATGTTTTCTTGAGGAACTTTAGTTTTTGGAAGATTTTTGACTGTCTTATTTGATAGTGTATGTATTATTTCTTTCATATATTCTTCGTCGTCTGATAGCGAAGTAGTCTCTGATTTTTTATCACCATTAGATATTAGTTCTTCAAATAGTTTTATTGGTGATATGATGGATATTCGCTTTGTTATCCCCTTTCCTACTTTGTTTTCTTTAGATTTAGCCTCCTTTTTCTTAGTTTCCACAACCTTAGGTATCCTTTTTTCTTTTTTATTTATTTGTTTAATGGCATCACTGTCACTTTCCGACCCAGAGTCATCTTTCGTTTGCCCGCTGTTATCAATTTTAATAGATTGTGAATTTTGGAATACCAGTCTCAAAGATCGTTTAATTGTATCTTTAATTTCATAAACCTCCGAGTCATTATCCTGTTTTATTACCGATTTGGGACTTTCGACCTTATCGACAGCAATCTCTTCACAGTTTCGTTTTATTACTGAATTGACACTAACATTAGATCCATCAGAATCTGAATTACGTCTTGATGGTAGCCATCGACTGATATCTTCTAAAGACAGCCTCTTTACTGACACTACAGGGGAATAAGCCCGGCTACTACTGGCTTTACTATTTGTTTTAGGTCTGGTTTTAGATAAATTCTCATCGCGAGAACCACTTGAACCCCGATTATTTGAAACATTCATTTCCTTCGTGAGTTTATTGAAATAGTCCTTTAAAGAATCACTAAAATCTTCAATTTCTAAATTCCGTGGTTCAAATCTTTCATTTATTAAGCCAGGAGTAGGTGGTGCCTCTTCTAACTCACCATGAGCAGTAATTCCAAGAGTTTCTATAGACACATCTGACTTCATTTCACTTACAACAATTATGTTATCTTTATTTTTTAATTTACTATTATCTTTTTTAGTATCTTTAACTAAATTGCTATTTGACTGATTCTTTTTAATAATCTTTTTTGTAGACTTCATTTCGTCTTTGCTTTGCAAATCCTCAATTTGTATAAAATCCTCAGTAGTATCAACATTTGGTGGACTGTTGTTAATTTTTTCAAGATCGGAAAGTAAATTCTGCGTGGTATTAGACTCGATATTATAATTATCTGGGCCCTCCTGATACATTTTCCTGAACTTATCAACCATAGTCGCTGATATATCGTTAGTATCCTCTTTGTTGACCGTAACTGGTTCTACTAGAAGCCCTGGCAAAGGACTTTCAGTTCTATCTTCGTCGAAATTGATTACCTTTTCGACTACAGCCTTATTTAGTACTCTCTTTGGTCGTTTAGACTCAGATGTTTCTACTTTATTCTTCTTCGCTTTCTTTTTCTGATTCAATTCTGGTGCCTTATTGCACTTTTCTTCAATGATTTCCATTTCGGGAGCTATTTTAAGGACTAAATCAGGTTCAGTGGCTATGTTCTTAGTGTTTTCTATGACCATGGAAGTATTGAAAACATCAGTTGGCTGTCTCATCCTTTCATCAATTAATTCATTTTGTTCGTCATTACTCTTCTTTTTAATTTTAGGTTTTCTATTAACTTTGCGTTTAATCTTTTTGTTTTCATCAGAAGACTTGTTATCAGTGTAATTTATTTTTTTATATGCTCGTCCGCGCTTGGACACAGTGGATTCAATACTAGCATTAGTAGTCGTACTATTTCTTTTAGATATCTCTATCTTCTTAACTTTGAAATCATCATCGCTATCACTAGTAAAATTATAAATGTCGGCTTCCAAATTATTTTCAGCTATTTTTACTTTTTCACTGTTAGCCGATTTCTTAACTGTATCAAAAATATCGTTCATTTTCTTAGTTCTAGGAGAAGGCGGTGGGGCTACCTTAGATTTCCTTGTGCGTGGCATGCGGATTTTTCGGCGGTCTTTTTCTATATCTTTGTAGCAAGTGGCAGTAGACTTTGGCGTCTTTTTAATTGGTATTGTTTTAGATAGTATGGTATCATCTTCCGGGGGCTGGGGTGATTCTGCAGCGATTTCTTCGTCCTTCGGTGAGTAAAGTTTACGCTTCCTACGCGTTAAAGGTGTTTGAGGGGATTCTTTCCTAGTCTGTTCTTCTATTTTTTCTTCTGATTCCTTAGTTTCCACTGGAGCTTCATTTTCAACGCTCTCTGCAGCGCTCTCTAGCCCCTTGTCTTCGATTATAGTTGACATTTTTGACGTAAACTCTAGTACAAGTTTGTTTTTCCTTTTAGCTGCAGGGGTTTTAGACTTTCTAGGAGTTTTAATCTTATATTTCAATTTAATTCTCTTTTTCGCATCTGATTTCTTTGAAGTAACTTTTTTGTTAGACTCGATATCTTGAATTGTATGTTTGATATCCTTTAAAGGTATATTATCTTCAATAGACTCGTCAGGATCAAAGGTTATTTCATTTTCATTATTCAAATACTTGGTGCATTTATCAAATTCATCGCACACTTTATCTACCATGCTATTGAGACATTCTAAAACCTCAATATTATTAAAAACATTAGAGTCTTTTCCTAAATTTTCCTCATTCAAATTAAAATTATCGCTAGCTTCCGAACTGGTTTCATTGATTTTCTTAGCTAGTGTTGGGCTAATAGTAATCTCACAGACTTTGTTTTCAGTGAAATGTTGAGAGAAGAATTCTTCAACCACTTGTGCAACAAAGGGCTCTCTTTGTGCAGGATCTTTTACTTCCTTCTTATTTCTTCTTCGCGTACTTACAAACAACGGCGTTTCATTTACAAATTCTGTATTTGACTCATCATCCGTTGTTGAAACAACTTTAGGACGTTTAGGAACTTTGTTTAATTTTATTTTATTAATTTCTGGCGTATCATCAATCGTTTCACTAATTTCGTTCAGATCTTCAGTTTTCTTTTCTCCTGTGTTAATCCCACTGTCTGACTTATCTCTATCTTGGTTTTTGGCTTGTAAAGCTTCTTGTACTAATAAATCCACTATATTGTCTCGATTAAAATCTTTTGACTTAGACAGCCGTTCTACGGTATCATTTATGACTGAGTCTTCAGCTGAACCTATAGTAGCAACTAGCAAACAGCTGGTTGTATCTTCATTAACGACAGGCGAGAGCGTTCTACCTCTCCTAAAACTTCTAGAAGTTTCTGGATCACTTTGAGATTTCCTACTCTCTTCTTCTAGTCTACTTAGATTCTTATAACAAACACCGTAAGGTTTTAATTTGAGTGTAGTGTTGAGGCTTTGTCGGTCATCTACCTCACTGAGTTCAGGGACTATGGATAGTTCGGGGTGTGCGCAAACGCTTACTGGCTCTTTATCGTAACGGTATCGAGGTAATGCTGCTAGTTTGTCGTGAAGCTGAAATGCAATTTGTCATAATATATTATAGTTATGATTTTGTGACAATCTAATAAATTTCTGATATTTTAATTCTGGATTGATAGAAAAACTTGACTATCATACGCGAATTAGAAGTAAAACTTCAAAAAAAAATAGGATGTTTTTCTTGCCTCTCTCTCATGCAACGAAATGTGCTTTAACCCAAAATAACCTTGCCTTTTTTAACTTCACTCTTAATTCCTGTTTAATTATCGAATCGCCGCCTAAGAAATTTCACTTCAAAAACATTTCAATTAATCGTTATCATTTAAACAACTATTCAACCTAAGGGAACTAAGATTGTCTTTAAGAGATCGATTTTAGCGATAAGACCTCCGAATGCCTACATGTATATCCGTAATATTTATGGTGCGCATACCTATAACAAAATATGCTGGCATTATTTTAATTCTAAGAAATTGTTCAATGTCTGTTGCCAAGAACTTTATATAGTCTACAACTTACTACTGGCCGAGCCATTTTATTAAGTGTAGGTAAGATTCTATAAAAGAGAAATAAACTAACCTGAGCCAATGAGCTCGTTGACGCCGTAGATGGAGACATGCACGACATGGGTTGAGATGGCTTCACTATGTATCCTGCATAGGAAGAATGTTGTTCACCAAAACAATCCCAGTACTAGAGCATAATCAGCCTATAATATCCCCACTACTGGGATACGGAAGGGAGTGGGCAATAATCAGAGACCGGAGGAAGCTGGAGTAATTCACACGTTAACACCATCAGGTAAAGAAGCGCCCCTGGCTGGAGGCTTTAATTTTAATAAAGGCATCCACAGGAAAGTCCGGTTAAGTAGTTACGGCCTCTAATGGCCACCTACGAGATGCCATCTCGACAGCTACACCTTCCGGCATAACTTCTTTAGAAGTTATTCCGGAAGGTGTAGCTGTATAATACATTGATATTAAACTACATAGTATTTAAACGTTTAAACCGTGTGAAGCAGGGGCGCGTCGCTAATGCATATTGCCAACCCCTTATTATTCCACTGTACGGATGACAGCGGATCAAGTTACCCCATACTGCCAAATATTCCCCATCAACCTTGAGCCTTAATACTTTAGGGATAAAGTTGAAAATCTAATAAAGAAATCTGACAGATAGTAGTAGCTTGATGTGCTGTCGTCTGTATACAAGGTGTAACATAAAGGGTATATACATAACAAAGGCATGGCATCTTTACACGATATCAAACGATATTGGAAGGGTTTTTTAAACCTATCTCTTTATGTTAGGAAGTTATGAGGAAAAACACCGCCTGTGATAGGCTACTATCATACTAGTCGCACAGAGATAATGAAGACATTTATCGGATTTTGGCAAGTAACGTGACGGGTAACGAGTAGTTATTAACGTATCTAGTGTGCTGCCACGTTTGTTATGATTTGAATTTAAGAAACACACGAAACCGATAATTTAGTACCAATTTTTTGAGTATTTTATTTTGAGTTGAAACCCTTCCGATATCGTTTGATATCATCTAAAGATGCCATGCCCTTGGTATGTATATACCCTTTTTGTTACACTTTGTATAGGGTTTGGAATATGCAAGGTATTCTCATAGGTCTACAGAAGGGGCGGTATGGCCATAATACACTACGTGGGCCCAGTGCAGGCTGCTAAATGTCATATGCCTTCGAATTTTCGGTTCAGTCGTTAGGACATACCGGTTTTGTCACGATGTTTCCCTTCTCTGTTTTGTTGGGATCACTTGTGATGAAATAATTTACATAAAGTCTCTAAGTTACGACTGTTACCACCAGCCACACTATTCAGTCGGTACTCGACTGATTTTCGGTAACTATTCCAAAGTTTTTTTTTTTTTATATATTTAAAGACATTAACAATTTCTTTATTTAATAAAAACGATTACAAAAAGTGTAGATTTCGTCAAGAATAGCAAATTTATAATACAACTAGCTTTCCGCCCGCGGTTTCGCCCGCGTGGAATTCGGTTATATCGCGCTTTTTAGACTTCCCTCGGGAATATAATTTTTTTTTTCCATAAAAGGTAGCCTATGTCCTTTCTCAGGGTCTGTCTGTGCCAAATTTCATCAAAATCGGTTGAGAGGTTTAAGCGGGAAAGCGTAACAGACAGACAGACAGAGTTACTTTCGCATTTATAATATTAGTATAGATTATAGATTCTAAACTAAAGTAAAAAAAAAAAATTATAGCTGCAATAATTTTTGATGGCTCGGAATTACAGTATTTAGGTAGCGGTTATATCGCGGTTTTTAGTCTTCCCTCGGGAATATAATTTCTTTTTTAATAAATGGTAGCCCTATGTCCTTTCTCTGGGTCTAAAGATTGTCTGTGCCAAATTTCATCAAAATCGGTTGAGTGGTTTAAGCGGAAAGAGTAACAGACAGACAGAGTTACTTTCGCATTTATAATATTAGTATGGATGGATTATAGATTCTAAACTAAACTAAATTTTTTTTTACAGGTGCAATCATTTTGGATGGTTCGGAATTAGGGTATTTAGGTAGCGACCACTCCGCCAAAGTCTGTTATTATTGTATAGGTACCCCTATTAAATAAATAATAACACTACTAGTGACCCGCTCTTACCCCAATTTATTTGTGGTCGGCACATTAAGTCTTTTTCTTCCATACTTCTTTATTTTATTTATTTTAATAATTATAATCTAGTGCTTGACTGCAATCCCGCCTGATGGTAAACAGTGATGCAATCGTTGATGGTAAAGCGCGCTAGTTTATTAAACCTATTCATTTAAAAATCTTAGTGAATAGGAAGGAAGACGGCAGTTGAGCGAGGTGATACAATGTTAAACCCAACAACACGACGACCAGCGATGCTGCGCCAGAGGAGATTGATCTGGAGACCCTCCACGATCAAACTCCCGACACAACGACATTTGGTGCATCGTACCCGGCACACATCGCAACACAACTCCTCAGACCCGTCCTCCGTACGGCTTCACCAGACATCATGCCGGAACACGATGAATCGCTTGGCAACAAGACTTTGTCTGGTGGGTGGTAACTTCTGCCGGCTCCGATATTATGGCCTACCACCGGGGAAGATAAGTAGTAGAGGAAGTTATTAGACCTCATTTCTTTAAACATCCCCTTCCTAACCATAATATCATTCCCCTACTCTTATATTCCTCATTTCTCCGTAACAAATGCCCATACCATGACAACCGATTTCCACACAACTATACAGTTTTTTTTTTTAAATTATAAACTAGCGCTTAACCGCAATCCCGCCTGATGGTAAGCAGTGACGCAATCGTTCATGGTAAAGCGCACTAGTTTATTAAGAGCCTATTCAATCTAGCCTTGAAGACACTCAAATTGTAGTCCGACGGAAACACCGCCGCTGGCTAATTGTTCCAGTCCCACGATGTACGCGGTACGAAGGAGGAGGCGAAACGCTTCGTCCGGATCGCAACGTAAGGGTGGAAACTCCCCGTACGTCGGGTCGTCCGATGGTAGAACGGAGATGGGGGAATTAAATCATGCAATTGCATTTCTTATTCTATCCATTCGTGTAATACCACACATCCCTTTTAGCATTCTCATCTCAGCTGCATGCAATTGCCTTTCATCCATCCCTTTTATGGCCCTACATTTTGATTCATAAAATAGCTAAGTCTTCCGGAAAAAGATGAAAAGAAAAAACTTTCCGGAAAGAGCCAAATCTTTTGAAATAACTTCAATAGTAAAAACGTGTGAATTAGACCAGGTTCCTCCCATATAGTCCCGATAGAATAATTTTAACTAAGCTAATATCTAAGGCATAATAGATTTTTTTTATAATTATAAACTACTGCTTGACTACAACCCCGCCTGATGTTTAGCAGTGATGGAATCGTTGATGGCAAAGCGCACTAGTTTATTAAGAGCCTATTCACTCAAAAAAAAACTGGAAGGAAGACGGCAGATGAGCGAGGCGATGCAACGCTAAACCCAACAACACGACCAACGATGCTGCGCCAGAGGGAGATTGATCTGGCCTCCACGACTAAACTCCCGACACAACAAAATTTGGCGCATCGTACCCGGCACACATCGCAACAGAACTACTCAGACCCGTCCTCCGTACGGCTTCACAAGACATCATGCCCGAACACGACGGGTCCGCTTGGTGGCAAGACTTTAGTCTGGTGGGTGGTAACTTCTGCCGGCAGCCGATGCAAATTAAGATTCCTAGTACTAATTTAGCTGCCTCATTAAGTTCATCAATATGACTTGTTTGGATATCTATGCCTTTTTCTGTATATACTCCAAAAGTATTGAATGAGGAAGCTATAGTTATTTATTTATTTGTCACTTTTGCAACTGTCCTTACAGGTCTTACCCTAATGCGACAGTACAGTTATCCACTAATTCTTAAATATACACTAATTCTTATTTAATAAAACTCTTGCGAGTTCACTCAAAAAACACGAAAATATGTCCAGTCTATCATGGATTTCGTTCACCATATGGATTGCACGGATGAGGGGTGCTTTCGCCAGTAGGTTGGTTCTGGCCACAGGCACGTTTAGCAGTTGCGGGCGTCGCCGCCTCCACACGTACCGGTCCGGCACTTGAAGCTCTAGCTGACGTAGCACTCCTGGGTTATGTACTACGCCACGCAATAACTTAACTACATATGCAGCAAGACTGAACTCTCGGCGAACCCTGAGCTCATTATACCCCACCATACCAAGTACAAACAGTTATACACACCGCGTCAAAATTCGATATTTAAAACGACACCACTAGGAAGTGAAAGGCGTTTTGAGTGACTGTCTTTAGAATATTTCCGTTAGAAATAAAAGCATAATTTTATTAAATGTCTTTGAATTTTCACCGACTGTCTATAATATGAATAAATACATACAAATATTTTACTAAATCTTTCTCTAAAACAGTAAAAACTAACGCAGTTAAAGTTTTCTTTCAAGTTTATGGTTTGAAAGATTTACTGTGCGGATAAGTAAGCAAAAACTGCATTTACCTTTATGTAAAAGTTATCAGACGATTCAATACAACTCACAAAATTTATCACATATTATAATAATTACAAGTATACAATAATTAATAAACAACAAACTTACCGCAATGTCTACGACGTTTCACTTCAACTGGGTGCGAGAATCTTGGGTCATCATCCTACACAGAGTTGTTTTAAATTATTCAACTACCCACAATTTGAATTGATAAAAATGACTGATTATTTTGACAGCTGTGCAATAATAAACACAAACTTTTTCATATGTTCCTTGATCTGGATACTGCGCTTTTAAGTCATAGATAATAATTTAATACTGACGAATTTAGAAATTGTAACATAAAACTTATTTAACATCTATTTAATTTTGACATTAAATTGTATTTTGACATTGTAAGCTATTTGGCATTAATATTTATAAAAGAATCCCGATTTCAGCAATAAACATGGCATTATATTCCAAATTCAGCAAATTATTCATCATTTTAATATATTGTGAAACCTTTTTATGATTTTAAATTCTGTTAAAAAGTGTAGGTATGCCTTTATGATAGATTTTTTGAGGAACTGATTTGTTAGATATTATGATCACATTGTAAAATGTACTTACCAAAAATCACATTAATAAATGAATTGAATTGAATTGAAAAAACAAGGGTTGTTTTAGCTCGCAAAAAGCGGCGATATTTTCTGGCAAGCTGGTTTTGAAAATAACATAATGTCAAACTCAAAAAAAATTAGTGCATTTGAGTATGTAAGTATTCAGCCAAAATTTTTAATATATATTTTTTTTATACAATACTAGCTTTCCGCCCGCGGCTTGGCCCGCGTGGAGTCCGGTTATATCGCACTTTTTAGATTTCCCTCGGGAACATCTAATTTTTTCGGGATAAAAGGTAGCCTATGTTCTTTCTCAGGGTCTAAAGATTGTGTGTGCCAAATTTCATCAAAATCGGTTGAGAGGTTAACGCGGGAAAGCGTAACAGACAGACAGACAGACAGATAGACAGACAGACAGAGTTACTTTCGCATTTATAATATTAGTATGGATGTAAAGAAAATACCGTCCTACCCATACCTAAGGATAATAAAGGTTAGGTAAACACATGACCAAATAACATATGAAATTAACAGTTTTGACGGGACGCGACCAAATAACATATGAAATTAACAGTATTATTATGAGCGATGCGACCGGGTGCGGCGTACCCTGCCCCGTTCGCCCGCGCATGTATTGCCTGTCGCACACGTTTAAGTAACCTCGTTTTCTGAAATATTATTTATTTTTTAGGGGGATTTATTAAGTTTAGCTCGGTATTGTAGGCATTAGTAGAATCAGTTATCGATACCTAAGTCCTAACAATACCTTCACGGATCGGACAGGGTTTTCTTTACATATTGTATTAAGCAGAGGTACACCCCCATTTCGAATATTACCTATATAAAAAAGAGGGCGAGGCTACTGCTTTTAACCCGATACACATCCGGACTCCGGGCTACCCCTAAGACATTCCTGACGGAAGAACCTGACAGGGAACTGACCGACCTAGGGATCGAACCTAGGATCACACTAACAATCACGCTTGCAAATACTAATTCAAACAGGAATCAATCAAATTTTCTGCACATAAATCCTAACAATATTCTTCAGCCTATAGATGTCCACTGCTGGACAAAGGCTTCCCCCAAGGCTTTCCACGCCGACCGGTCTTGTGCTGCCCGCATCCATCGGCTTCCCGCGACCTTCACCAGGTCATCGGTCCACCTCGTTGGGGGCCTCCCTACGCTGCGTCTCCGCCACTCCAGAACCTTACTACCCCATCGGCCATCGGTTCTACGAGCAATGTGCCCTGCCCACTGCCACTTAAGTTTAGCGACTCGCAGAGCTATGTCGGTGACTTTGGTTCTTCTGCGGATCTCTCTTATTTCTGATTCGATCACGTAGAAAAATTCTAACAATCCTAGCTATAACACAAGTCAACAAAAAAAAAATTTTTTTTTGGGTTTGTTATTAAATTAATATTTTCTGATTTTTTACAACTAAAAGTAACCAGAAACTTCGTTCATTGCAAATAAAGTTTGCTTTTGTACAATTTACGATGAAAAATAAATATTTTAATATTTTGGCAGACCGTTTGAGGTGCAAGGGTTTTAACACGCTAGAGACGGAGTTGGTGGGGGGTTACAGGTGTGAAGCGGGGACCGGCAGGTAGTCTCGGTAGTATGGTAGTATGCGCGTGAGCAATTTTGAATTTCAAACTCATGGGATGCAGAATGTCCCTTAAAGTACATATGCTACATGCTCACTTAGACCAGTTTAAAGATAACTTAGGGGCATATTCAGAAGAGCAAGGAGAACGCTTTCACCAAGATATGATAAACTTTGAACAACGTTATCAAGGACAATATAATGAGAATATGATGGGTGACTACATTTGGAGTCTAATACGAGAAGCTTCCTACTTACACAGAAGAAAAACTAAAAATATTCATTTCTAAAGTTTCTTACTGATTCTTTTTATGTATTTGGAGATTTATCTTTATTGTTCTTTGTAAATAAAGGTGATTAACATATAAATTAAAGTTCTTTTTCTTGCTTTTGTATTCTACTGAATTAAAAAAATAAGATTTTCTTAAAATTAGAAATTGCGTTCTGGTTGCTACAAAAGCAAACTTTATCAAATAAAAGTATTTTTTTATTGTTAAGTTAGACATTATTAATCAAAATCAGCACCACAGAACTCAGACTCAAAAATCGTGTTTACTTGTGTAATTAATACTTTGCAAGAAATATCGGTGACGTAATAATACAACTTCATCATCATCTCAGCGTTAATCCCAGTCGCATCCGTAGCTTTTTCAGCTTTGAACTTTTTCAACTTACCGAAGCTTTATGAGGGTTTGAGTTTTCCTCTCTCCTAACCGGTGATTGCTCTAATTCTGTGTCCAAATCCAGTAACAACTGGAAATAGAATAGCACAACACAAACATGTACAATCAATATCAAACTTGTTATTGTTTAACTATTTAACGAAGTGAACCTCTTATGACCTTCAACATAAGGTTCATATTGAAATCTTGTTAGCGTATCGATGAAAGAAAATTTAAATACTGTTGGCTCAAAATTCAGCTCCACGAACTCCATTGAGGCAGTCTTAGGATCATCAAGTGCATAGGTGACCGACGCAGGATTGAATTAAGGTGGGCATTTGTCCTCCTTCTGCGAAGCAGTGATGCTGGCAAAGGAGGAGGCGGGGCGCGTGAGACAGCGGGAATCCCAGCGCCCTCACGCCACTAGCCGTCGCAGGAGACGCCCTGGTCGGGAGATGACACCAAACTCCCAGCCACCGTAGGCGCGGGCCTGCGGGCGGTGAGCAGTGGGCAGCTCGCCGCCCGGTAAGGACCAGGCCCGAGTCGACGGTGCGTTGTGTTTCACACGCGCCTCAAAGAGATGTGAGCACATCTTGACTGGGTGCGATGGTTCGTGGGTTGCGATGGTCTGGCCATCGCACAGGCAAATGAAGAAACACGGGTGGGTTTTAGTCAGTAAAAGTCTGACACGCCCTTCCGCTCCGCCCAGAGAGAAGTCATTTGATGATTGCCCAGCCCAAAAAAAAAAGGGGGGCATTTGTCTGTGGAGAGGTGCCGCAAACGTAATTGAAATCTAAGGCGTTCTTGATACCCACCTGAAGAGATTGTTATTGTTCTGGCCGAATATCTAATTGGATTCGAAATCTACTTAAAGATTTCGCCACGGTAACGCGTGTCCGTCTTGATAACATTATCTTGGGGGCTTATACAAACAAAGTATAGAATGTACCTACTTTTTTAAGTATCAGAACTACTGTTAATCATAGCTTACCTCATACTTATCCTCAAAGACTTTTCTCAGCGCGTTATCCAACCGTTTGACGTCACAGCGCGAGGTGACAACAGCATTGACGTCACAGCCTACGTCATCGCCGAGACTGACACACCACGGCAACACTTGCGGTGGCGTGACCGTGCGGATTGATATGAGCAGCTGTAGCGACTCCCTGGATTATAAAAAACTGAAGTTCTTAACATTATATGTATTACAATTAAATAAACTGAACTAAATCTAAGTTCATTGGATCTTCTTCTTTCATTTTATCAAGAAAAGGACAGAAGATTAGTTGAAGAGTTCTGTAAAATTAAAATATTTCATAGACAGTTTAAACGTGATTTAAGAACGCGTCTATTTACATGAGAAGCCGGCTAATTTCAATGTCAAACATCAATTATCCTCGAACAAAAGTTATCTACTTAGCTAAAAAAAAAATCAGTTGTCAGAATTTTCGGGTTTAAGGTCCGTATTACAGAATCTCACTCAAAACTCAAGCTTTACTCGTTTGAAGCTAAATAGCTTCAAACGAGATTTAAGTAATGCTTGAGTTGAGCTCGTCATATGTGTGATGAAATCATCATCATCATCATCAACCTTTTATCGTCCCACTGCTGGGCACAGGTCTCCTCTCATTAGAGAAGGTTTGAGTGTAATCACCACGCTTGCTCAATGCGGGTTGGCGATTTCAGACTTGGAAAGTCCAGGTATCCTCAAGATGTTTTCCTTCACCTTCAGTCATTGATGTCCACGATATACTTAGAAAGAAGCTATTTGATTGGTTGAAAGCAGGTTTAAATAATGATTAAATCTTGAGTAAGGTTCTGTAATACGGTCCTTAGGCACGTATTCCAGAAGCTCACTCAAAACTCAAGAATTACTTTTAAACTCGTTTCAAGCCATTTGATTGGTTGAAACTAGTTTTAAGTAATGTTTAAACAGAGATCAATGCTTCAGTTTCCTTCTGTAATACGGGTCTTAGACTTGTCAAGCGATACGGAAGCGTCTCAAGCGATTGTATACAGCTATTCTGATCCATTTTATAATCAAGAAAATGCTGAATGCGGAGCATTTTCATACCGCCATTTTTGATAAAAACCGATATAGGTAGGTATGATAATTCTGAAGTGATAGATAAGCTAGTATTGGAAAAATAAGGACAAATTACAGTTTATTATGTACCTAGATACTCGAATGAATCATTATTTTATCAGTAGGCGTAGACTTCGAATGCAATGAATATTAGCAATAACAGACAAAGGCTATGTTTGTGTTTGATGAATCAGCATAGGTACCTATAACATTACTTAACACCAATCCCTTTAATATCTGAGGATTAGGCCGAAGTGTAATAAAGTAGACACTCATATCGTTTAAAAAAATCGCCGTTTATATTCAATACTTTGTTTATGCGAAACCTGAATACAGTTTGTTTAGAATAAGCAACTGAATCGATTCCAATAATTTTTACGCCGTGTTATATTTTTTTCCCAAATACAGTATGTTAAATAACAGAGGGCGTTCCCTTAAACTCGTTAATATATATCATTAATAGATTAAAATAAAAAAAATCAGCATAGAAAAATAAGCATAAAAAAATCCGAATAAAAAAAAAATATAATTGAAAATAAATTTGAAACCTCCTGTTTTAAATCAAAATAGTAGTCGTCATGTATAAATAAATTGCGACGTTGCCGTCTTTCATGTTCGCGTGTACAGTGTGTTTCTTTTACATGTCAATTTAAAATTTTTATTGAATATTTTCATATTGGAAAAAAATTTAAAACATTTTGTTTTCGAATGGAAATATTTTTTTTAGCATGTATGTATGCTATACTATTTCGGGTTAACGGGAACGCCCTCTGTTAGTTAACATACTGTATATTTAGAAATTATTGCAGTGTAGTTACCGAGCGCGGTACGCTGCTTTCGGTAGATCATCGCCCGCGCAACAGCTGACACCAGAGGTCAATGCTCGCCCGTCTGAACGGTGCGTAGACCATACTTTTGTTGGGATAGACAAATAGTATATAACAAGCTCATAACTTTGTGGTTTTTCATGATATCTTTTTGAAATTTTGTACATGGATTCTTTACTTAAAAATACTGGACACGTTTTTTTTTTTTTTTATTAGTTATAAACTAGTGCTTGACTGCAACCCCGCCTGATGGTAAGCAGTGATGCAATCGTTGATGGTAAAACGCACTAGTTTATTAAGCCTATTCACTCAAAAAAACTGAGTGAATAGGAAGGAAGACGGCAGTTGAGCGAGGTGATGCAATGTTTAACCCAACAACACGACCAACGATGCTGCGCCAGAGGATGATCTGGAGACCCTTCACGACCAAACTCCCGACACAACAACATTAGGCACATCGTACCCGGCACACATCGCAACACAACTGCTCAGACCCGTCCTCCGTACGGCTTCACCAGACATCATGCCGGAACACGACGAATCGCTTGGCGGCAAGACTTTGTCTGGTGGGTGGTAACTTATGCCGGCGGCTAATGTTGTTGCCTACCACCGAGGTTTCGGGTTTCACCACACGTTTTTCGGGTTTCGAACAAACAAAAAATAAGAATTAATTATAATAATAATTATGATAATGATACTATTAATAATAATGTTGTTATAAGTCTCATGTAATAGCAGCCAAACCAATAAGCAGTCGCAAAAGACAGGATTGTGGGGAAAAAGGAGTGACCATTGCCCTGCACTGGGACACTAACTGACTAGTTACATTAGATTCGATTTTTCCAAAGAAAAACCTTATATAAACATTTCAAAGCTCATTCTAAACTCGTTTGATTGTTCGGTTGCATCCAGAGTTTTTTTTTTTTACTTGTCTGCACTACATAAGGTTCACTTTGGCATACAGTGCTTAAGTAGATATGTAGGGTAAAGAAATGTATGAGATATGTTTCACGAACTCCTTTACGTCACAGAAAGGAAGGATTGACAACAACTGATTTCTCAAAATTAGTCATAACTTTGCAGTTATGACTAATTTTGAGAAATCATAAGTTTGAAGAAGTTTTTACGCAGAACCGCCACCGCAACGACCGTCACGGTCATACGAATGGCGATCGGGACCACCGGTTTAACGTACAGAAGACAGCACATCAAGCTGCTACAATCTGTCAGATTTCTTTATTAGATTTTCAACTTTATCCCTAAAGTGTTAAGGCTCAAGGTTGATTGGCAATATTTGGCAGTTTGGGGTAGCTTGACCTGCTGGCGTCCGTACTTTCCAAGGCATAAAAGTAAAGCTAGTAGGTACCATATTACGTACCTGTATAACTTAGCGCTGCGCGTGTTCTGCTGCGTCACGACCAGCGTCTCGAAGGTTTTGTGGTTGATGGAGCTAAAGTTCTCTGGGTCGCGTGGGTCCAACAACACCGAGACACAGCCAGTAACCACGTTTATGTCCAGCCAGGACTCTTGGCGTTCTGTACTCTAAGTATAGAAAAGTATGACATTCGTTTTTAGAACATAACATAATATGTATTACGTTCATAAATCAGCGACGCATAGTACAGACGACACAACAACACACAACCAACAACAACAACAATCACAATCTGACAACAACAACAATGAACAATGACAATCTGTCAGATTTCTTAATTCAATTTTCAACAGTAATACTAGAGCATTTAGACTCAATTTTGATTGGGAATATCTGACAGTTTCGGGTAGCTTCAAGCTTGACCTGCTGTCGTCCGTACCTTCACCCACATTTCGCCAGTTACATTCACAATCTAATCTAAGTCTCAATATGTCAAAAATACCTTCAATTTCTCTACATTATGTCAAGTTTTTGGCATTTTTCGCCGAAATGAGACTGCGACTAGATTTTGTACAGACGACAGCATATCAAGCTACGACAATCTGTCAGATTTCTTTATTTTATTTTCAACTATATCTCTAAAGCATTAAGGCTCAAGGTTGATTGGGAATATTTGAGTTTCGGGTACTTGAGATGCTGTCGTCCGTACGTTTAAAGATTGCAGCATTGGTCTACTGATGGAAAAACCAATATAACTTGGCCTGACCTCAGCAGAAGCGCCTTTGACGCCTAGAAAGAACAAACAGCTGTAGCAGTAGATCATCTCCTATGGCTGTTTAAATACAAAGTTATGAGTTTATAGGCTAGTGATTTATTAATGAAATGAAATGAAATCGTTTATTAAGCAAGTAGGATCACTGATCACTTCTACAAGTAATTTTTTTATTACACTAGGATGAGCCGGCATTTCCTAACTGACTACCTCTGAGAAGAAATAGCCGAAACAAACTCAGGGATCGTCTTTTTTTCTTAATAATAAAAATGATTAAAATAATGTACGTGATTAAAAAAAAACAGTATTTAAAATGTTATAATTGTAGCATAATTACGCATATTGCTTAAAAACAATGCTTAGCAGAGCGAGCAACTCAGTCCCAAGCTTTATTGTCTTCTAAATAATCTGTGATTTTATAATACCCCTTTTTGCAAAGTATGGCCTTTATATAGTTTTTAATTCGGTTCTAAATCGTTTAACTAACCACACCATTGAACTCTGCTTGTGTGCATAGAAAACAACGATTGTATATGGATAAAAGTTGAACAGAGCTTGAACAAATATGCTAGCTTCCTTAGTCACCTGTAATTGTATAGGGTATGATATTTACACTCGTCAGCCTCCGTGGCGTAGCGGTAGCGGACGCGGCCGCTGCGCAAGGTGGAGCGGTTTCGATCCCCGCACAGTGCAAGTATAGCATAAGTAGTGCATGAATATGAATACTTGCACTGGTCTGGTCGTGCCTAGGAAAGCACGTTAAGCCGTTGGTCCCGGTTGCCATACAAACATTTAGTGGCAGTCGTTACGGGTTGTTGGAGCCCTCAAAAGTCCAACAAAACAACTGGTCTAACTGCAATGCTTCGATGTCGCCTTCGGGTTGTGGAGGTCAGACGGCAGTCGCTTCACGGAAAATGTCGAAGTTTAGCCATTTCAGCAGTTGGACTGGTAAAGCGGACCCCAGACCCCAAAGCTGAAAAGGCTTCGGATGCGACTGGGATTAACGCTGTGATGATGATGATGATGATGATGTTTACACTACGTAAACATCATCATCATCATCATCCCACGTACGAGGGAGCAGGAATCCCAGCATCCTCAGCCCCTCACGTCTCTAGCAGCGGCAGGAGACGCCATGGTCCGGAAACAACATCGAACTCCCGGCCACCGTAGCCGCGGGCTTGCGGGCGGTGAGCAGTGGGCAGGTAAGGACCAGGCCCGAATCGACGGCGCGTTGGGTTTCACGCGCGCCGCAAAGAAATGTCAGCACACCGTGAGTTAACGAAGATCGATGCCTGCTGGGTCAGGGTTGCGGGTTGTTTAAAAAGGAAACCGTGTCCCTGGCCTGCAGGCAAGTGAACACGGGTGGGTTTGGTTCAGTACAAGTCTGATACGCCCTTCCGCTTCGCCCGGAGCGGGAGAGGTCATTTGATCATTTCCCATCCCAAACAAAAAAAAAAGAGGCACGTAGGGTCACCATAGCATCGGCTGCCGGCAGAAGTTACCACCCACCAGACAAAGTCTTGCCGCCAAACGATTCGTCGTGTTCCGGCATGATGTCTGGTGAAGCCGTACGAAGGACGGGTCTGAGCAGTTGTATTGCGATGTGTGCCGGGTACGATGCGCCAAATGTTATTGTGTCGGGAGTTTGGTCGTGGAGGGTCTCCAGATCAATGTCCCTCTGGGTTAAACATTGCATCACCTCGCACAACTGCCGTCTTCCTTCCTATTCACTCAGTTTTTTGAGTGAATGGGCTTATGAAACTAGTGCGGTTTACCATCAACGATTGCATCACTGCTTACCAACAGGCGGGATTGCGATCAAGCACTATAGCTTATAATTATTAAAAAAAAAAAAACGATAGTTGCCGATCGATTCTATAAAAATGTTAATAATGTCAATCCTTAACATCAATTGGAAAGACAGCTTACTCCACACTCCCTTCACCTAATTTTTCACGATGAAATTGGTTACACAATCGAACTCCTGGGGCCCTTGTCTGCCTGCTATTACAATAGTGTCAGAATGGTCGATCAGTGATTTCATAACATCGATCACTTAATTTATACACTACATTCACAATCAGTGTAAAAAAATGGTTGGACTGAACAAGCGCACAACGCAGCACTTGGGTGCTTCTTTCATTTAGTACTTTATAATTGCGTGTAAGGTTGAATTATTTTTTTTTATCTTTATTTTAAGAGCTTTGTCACACAGTGATGATGTCGCTCTGTAATACAGCTAGGTACATGCTAAGTACAAATTACAAAATACAACATCAAAAACACTTTCGTCACCGAGCCTCCGCCCGACGGCGCAAGCCAACCTCAACTATTTTGTAAAGCATCCTTGCAGATAAAGGAGATGCTAAAAAACTGTTGCATGCTCCAACCTCATTAGACCTTAATCCGGTCAATACAAAGGTTGAATTTGGTTTGATGTCAGACTAGGTCGTAAAAAATAATGGCTTTTTGTACTGCTTTGTGATAAGAACTTTATACACTGCACTTAAGGCTGATTTTTAATTAATGTATATTTATTTTGACTGCTTAATAGGTACTTGTCGCCATTTTTGATAAGAGTTTTGTTCGAGACTGTGTATGTAGTGTATAAGTGATCGATTTTTCATAATGATCTATTTTGGCAAGTTCCGCAATCTACTAACAAAACGGCGTCATTATAACTTTCCAGTGGTCAACTACTGACACTTCACTCCATAATAATAAATGTTCAAATTGAGTAGTAGTTTTCAGAAAATAATTTCTATTAACGGATTTTATAATAATGGCAATACGGCAATGTCATTCTATCAGTATTCCAATACGAGACGACTGAGATAATTGATCGATCATTATGGATTTAGGTGATTACGAACTTTTTAGTACAATGACAATAGAATCGTTTTGGAATGACAAAGGAGATGTTTCATTTTGGGCCACCACTATGTAGGTACCTACAGTATATAGAAAAAAAGTAAAAATACTACTAAATTAATTGGAAACGTAAATAATTAATTATTTGAAACGTTTTTTAGTGAGATAACCTTTTTTAAAGGTAGCCATGACAATTTTTATGACGTTCGATTGGCGACTTTGACAGTTCTAATTTCCCGTTGTGTTCGTGTCGAGTGTTGATTTGAGTTGGTTGTGTTTATTTAATGGGCCGTATGTTCGGAATTCATGTTTTGTTTTTTTCGCAGTCATATGGTAAATAATATAGATGCGATAGCCTTAGATACATGACACGTCAATCAAATGTCACTGTCAAAATCTTATTTCGCTTATTGCTGACCACCATATTTATTAGTAATTGTGTTGCACTCCTTGGCCCAGTTAAATTGAATCTGTATAAAAACTAAGCTAAAATATAGGAAATTAACATTAAAAACAGTCAACTATAGCGTAACTATACCTAGCATTAAGTGTACAATGTGCTGGCCCAGGCTCCATACATTTCTGAAACATCTCCTTTAAAAAGAGGAGTCTAAACCCTTGTTCTGTATAAACTATTGTCTGAAAGATTCATCGCCGCTGTCATACTGGATTACAAATTCTAAGCCTAATGCTTGGACAATGACCGCTACAAACTGTACAGAGTTATCCTATACAGGGTTT
The DNA here is from genome assembly GCA_017933935.1 of Sesamia nonagrioides. Taxonomy (NCBI): domain Eukaryota; kingdom Metazoa; phylum Arthropoda; class Insecta; order Lepidoptera; family Noctuidae; genus Sesamia; species Sesamia nonagrioides. The sequence goes on from JADWQK010000043.1 coordinate 43,841, forward strand.
GTCTGACATCGTAACGCAAACTTCGCGAAAAAGCTAGACCACATGCCACTAATTAAATTATGATAGTCATTTATATCGTTAATGAGCGGTTACAGAAATCACAGTGTTTAAAAAAGTTTCCGCTCGCAATTTGAACGTTGCAAGCGTGCCGCCGCGCATGTTTGGTGGTATGACGTTGACGCCTGACGTGAACTCTATTAATCAGCTGATAGAATAGTATTCCGAGTTTTGTTCACATTGCCCTTTTTTGTGTAATTAGCGAATTAATTAATTTTTAATTTAAAATATTATCGGGTTATAAAAGTATAGCAATTATGAACGGTCTAAAGTGAAAAAACTGCATTTTTTTTAATTCAGGAAAAACCGACGAAATATTCCACTACTGGGGGGTTCAGAATCATGTACTGGATCCATGGTACTCGTTTGTGCATCGATGTCAGATACACCCTATACAATTTGATGACAATGTGGCAGCAGGGTATAAATAAAGAGACGTAGTATCAGCGCGATAACGATAAAGGAAGAGTAAAAAAATACATCCTATGACGGACATAAACTACGTATACCGCATACCTGCTGGAAAGTGTTACAGAACGAAACGTTCTGAAACCAATTGTCACTTGTCTAGCCTTAGGGTTGTGCTATGATGTCTCAAAATCAAAATTCATTTATTCAAAATAAACTGAGAATCAGTACTTTTGAAAGTTAATCTATACTAATATATAAAGCTGAAGAGTTTGTTTGTTTGAACGCGCTTTTTTTTTTTTTTTTTATAAGTTATAAACAAGTGCTTGACCGCAATCCCGCCTGATGGTAAGCAGTGATGCGATCATTGATGGTAAAGCGCGCTAGTTTATTAAGAACCTATTCACTCTAGCCTTGAAGACACTCAAATTGTAATGTGACGGAAACACCGTCGCTGGCAAATTGTTCCAGTCCCTCGATGTACGCGGTATAAAAGAGGAAGCGAAACGCTTCGTCCGGGTCGCAGTGGTATCAACAACGTAAGGGTGGAAACTCGCCGTACGACGGGTCGTCCGATGGTGGAACGGTGATGGGGGAATTAAATCATGCAATTCCCTTGCACACTCACCAGAATGCAACCTATAGAAGACCGAAAGGCTGGCTACTCTACGCCTGTGCTCCAGGCTTTGGAGACCGTTTCGAGTTAAGTCTGGGTCGCCAATCAGCCTCTTCGCACGCCTCTCCACTGAATCCAAAGTATCCAGGTGACATTTCGCAGCACCAGCCCAAATGTGGCTGCAGTACTCCACACACGAGCGGACCTGTGCTTTGTACAACATTAGAAGCTGCCCCGGTGTGAAGTACCGCCGGACCTTTGCGATAACGCCAAGTTTTCTAGCAGCCACCCTGGCCTTGGACTCAATGAACCGCCCAAAGTTAAGGTTCGAGGAAATCTCTACTCCCAAAAGCTGAAGGCGGTTGGTGCACTCCAAGGATACATTCTGAAAAGTAGGAGCCAAGGTGAACGGGCTCCTTTTGGCGGTGAAAAGACACGCCTGTGTTTTGGCGGCATTGAATGCTACAAGATTGGCTTTGCCCCATTCGGAGACTGCCTGTAGTGCAGCACTCGTACGCTCTACCATAGCCTCTCTTTCGGACCAGATTGCTTCCTTACTAGCCCGAGCTTCCGGCAGATATCTCTCCACAACTGTGCTGTCATCTGCATACCCATAGGTACCGGGCATCAGCAGATCATTAATATGCAGCAGGAACAGAGTTGCAGAGAGAACAGACCCCTGAGGAACACCGGCATTGGTCGACATGGGCTCCGATGAGCATCCGTCGACAACAACTCGGAGGGACCGTTCAGTCAGGAAGTCTTTAACCCAGCCAGTCAGGCCAGCGGAAACGCCGTACGCTGGAAGCTTACTCAAAAGGCCAGCGTGCCATACCCGGTCGAAGGCCTTCGAGACATCAAGGGAGACGGCAATCGCTTCCCCATTTTTCTCGAGGGCCTCGCCCCACAAGTGAGTGGCATACACTAGTAGGTCCCCAGTTGACCGATTGCGCCGAAAACCGTACTGTCGGTCACTGGGGAGATCGTTACCTTCCAGGTAAGCCAAGAGGCGCGAATTCAATACACGCTCCATAATCTTGCAGAGTATGGAGGTTACCGAAATCGGCCGATAGTTGGTAGGATCGGCACGACTACCCTTTTTGGGCACGGGCTGCACGTTGGCGAACTTCCAGGACTTGGGCACTATACCAGTCCCAAATGAGAGGCGATACAGGCGCGTCAATACAGGAGACAACTCGGGTGCACATGCCTTAAGAACAATCGCTGGTATACCATCTGGACCACTAGCCTTATTCACGTCCAGACGACACAGTGCTCTCAGGACCTCCTTGTTCCTAATGCGAACCTCCGGCATTGAAGCTCCGCAATGAGGTAAATTAGGTGGAGTAGCACTGCCAGTATCAAGACGCGAACTATGGGCAAAGAGAGATGCAAAGAGACCTGCTTTCTCTCTCGCCGTATGGGCCAGTGTTCCATCAGGCCTCACCAGCGGAGGCAGTGTGGTTCGACAGAAGTTCGCCTCGACCGATTTGGCAAGGGACCAAAAAGATCTGCTACCGGATGGCTGCGCAGATAGCTTGTTGCCAATATGGGTAATACGGTCGAAGCGAGCCCTCTTAAGCGCCTTTTTGTAGGACTTGGCAGCACGGTTAAAGGCTCTCTTCTTTGAGCTTAGATCCGGAGCTCTGCGGTCACGAGCGTCAACCCAGGTGAGAAATGCCGCGTGCTTATGCTGTTCAGCTTGGACACAATCGGCATTGAACCATGGGCGAGCTGAGCCACCGACGGGCACGTCGCTGAAGGGGATAAAATACTCCATAGCTTGACGCACCACATCGGTTATAGCGTCCGCACAGCTCGACGGATTGTCAGAAGAGAAGCAGACCTGCTGCCAAGGATAAGACGCAAAGAAGTGGCGCATCTCATCCCAATCCGCTGACTTGTATCGCCACAATCTCCGTTCACCACGAGAGTCGTGATCTGGAGGGGAGAAGGATGACACAGACTTCACCAGACAGTGGTCTGAAGTTCCCAACGGTGAGGAAACTGTTACAACACATCTGTCCGGATCAGTGGTCAGCAGAAGGTCCAAACAGTTGGCTGTGTGGCCAACTACATCAGGCACCCTAGTCGCTTGCTCTACCAACTGGAAAAGGCCCATAGAAAGCGCGAAGTTTCGCGCTTCTCTCCCAGCGTGGTCGGTCCTCTGGTATGGGAAGAGCCAGTCCTGGTGGCAGGCGTTGAAGTCCCCCAGAGCGACGAACTGAGCGTCAGGGTGCCGATGCAGCGCATTGTCAGCAGCCTCACTGAGGTGGTCGAATAACCGAGTTGTCTCCTGATCACCGCTGTGCGATCGGTAGACACAGGTGTAGACAATTTTGTCTACACCAGTGTCAACCAACAGCCATAAGGTCGATAGATGAGGGTCTTCGAGGTGATGGAGACGCCGGCAACAGATGTCATTGCGGACATACACACAGACCCCAGCACGCTGCAGGAAATGATGCTCCAAAGAGTATCCCGGGTAGTTGAGGTATGCCGCATCAGACGGACATCTGATCTGGGTCTCCGTCAAGAAAAGTAGGTGAGGCTTTTCAGTCTCAAGGTGGTGGTGGACTGCATCGATATTGGAGTGCAGACCTCGAATGTTTGAGAGGTGCACTTTAAACGAGAGGACGTGCGCCCGCTGTGCACACCTACTTTTCTTATCTCAGGAAGTACTGGACCGATTTGAAAAATTTCCTTTGCGTTGGATAGCCCATTAATCCAGGAAGGCTTTAGGCTATATAACATCACACTGCGACTAATAGGAGTTGAGAATAACTAAACCACACGAACGAAGTCGCTGCCGACCGCTAGTATTATATGTATAAGCCGACTCCTTCAAAACACCCGACCTTCGCTTCGTAAAATAAAGCCTTAAAAAAGGAGGGTTCTCGCAAGTAATTACCTTCCTAGATCGATATTCTACAACCTATGAGTCCATCACCTAGACATACAGAGTTAACTAGTAATAAATAGACTTATGGCTGACCGTCAAAAATGTTGTTAACCCCTGAACTTTGACCTTGAATTTGAAGACGAAATACAACTTCAAAACATGGTGGGAAAGTAGGTAGGTACTATTAGGTGATTAAAGTTTCCCATACTTACCAACTTTTATACAAAACAATTCAATATGATAAACGAACATGAATAAGTCAATAGCCCAGCATTTTTTTGTATTTATAAACTAGTGCTTCACCGCAATTATACATGATGGTAAGCAGTGATGCATCATGCAATCGATTGATGGTAAAGCGCGGTACTTTATTAAGAGCCTATTCCCTCAAAAAACTCAGTGAATAGGAAGGAAGTTGAGCGAGGTGATGCAATGTTTAACCCAACAACACGACCAACGATGCTGCGCCAGAAGGAGATTGATCTGGAGACTCTCCACGACCAAACTCCTGACACAACAACATTTGGCGCATCGTACCCGGCACACATTGCAACACAACTGCTCAGACCCGTCCTCCGCACGCCTTCACCAGACATCATGCCGGAACACGACGAATCGCTTGGCGGCAATACTTTGTCTGGTGGGTGGTAACTTTTGCCGGCAGCCGGGGTTATGGCCTACCATCTCTTTGACGGCTTACTTACTTCCGAGTGAAGGAGGCCTGATGCTACACACACCCCTACCTTATTCCAAGTTAAACAAATATCAACGTTATTTCAATGCCAATTAAGGTGATTTCAGAGTGACAATCACTTTTGAAAAAGTTATAAAATGTTTGAAGTATGTATGGATGAACGGACACATGCACATAAATAATCTGACATTGATTAAGATCGCAAAAAATAAAACAAGAAAAAAATTACTGACAAATATAGGTAATGAGACGGCCGCATGATTGGCCTTCGCTTGTGTACGGACGACACAGGTCAAGCTACCCGAAACTGTCATATTCCCAATCCACCTTGAGCCTTAACGCTTTAGCGATAAGGTTGAAAATCTAATAAAGAAATTTGACAGATTGTTGTATCTTGATGTGGTGTCGTCTGTGCATAAATAAAAGTTAAATTTAAGTTTAGCATTAACTTACCGAAATAATAACAGCTTTGCCAACAGTCAGTTTTCTGCACACAACTGAAGTTACAAGATCATGTCTTTGGTTGTGCGAGTTCAAGAAGTCTCTTGCATCCTAAAACAAAATGGAAGTTCTAATTCAACATAACATCACACCTAAAGTGAGAGAGAAAGAGAGAGAGAGAGAAGTTCAAGGCACACCTCTATTCATCATCATCATCAACCTTTTATCGTCCCACTGCTGGGCACAGGTCTCCTCTCATACAGAGGATTGAGCGTAATCACCACGCTTGCTCAATGCGGTTTGGCGATTTCAGACTTCCAACTCCAGGTTTCCTCAAGATGTTTTCCTTCACTTTTTAATCAGTTACTGGTGTCAAGGTATACTTAGAAAGTACATATAACTGTATGTACTTTATTTAATTTAAGGTACAAGAAAAACTTAAAAGTAGGAATGCTGCCAGTCTCTTGGGTACATTACCAGTCGACAGCGATGACGAGGAATTTTTTGATGCTGTATTGTAATTTAATAATAGTTTTATTTAGGGTAATAGCTTTATTTAGTAATTTGTATTTATTTAGTTTTATAAGTTTGTATATACAGTATGTTAACTAACAGAGGGCGTTCCCGTTAACCCGAAATAGTATAGCATATACAACGTGTAACATAAATGGTATATACATAACAAAGGCATGGCATCTTTACATGATATCAAACGATATTGGAAGGATTTTTTAATCCTATCTCTTTATGTTAGGAAGTTATGAGGAAAAACACCGCCTCTGATAGGCTACTGTCATACTAGTCGCACAGAGATATTGAAGACATTTATAGGATTTTGGCAAGTAACGTGACGGGTAACGAGTAGTTATTAACGTATGTAGTGTGCTGCCACGTTGGTTATGATTTGATTTTAAGAAACACACGAAACCAAAAATTTGGTACCAATTTTTTGAGTATTTTATTTTGAGTTGAAACCCTTCCGATATCGTTTGATATCATCTAAAGATGCCATGCCCTTGGTATGTATATACCCTTTTTGTTACACGTTGTATACATGCTAAAAAAATATTTCCATTCGAAAACAAAATCTTTTAAAAAATTTTCCAATAAGAAAATATTCAATAAAAATTTTAAATTGACATGTAAAAGAAACACACTGTACACGCGAACATGAAAGACGGCAACGTCGCAATTTATTTATACATGACGACTACTATTTTGATTTAAAACAGGAAGTTTCAAATTTATGTCCAATTAGAATTTTTTTTTATTCGGATTTTTTTATGCTTATTTTTCTATGCTGATATTTTTATTTTAATCTATTAATGATATATATTAACGAGTTTAAGGGAACGCCCTCTGTTATTTAACATACTGTATATGTCTCCATATAACTTAGAAAAGTTACATTGGCACTTGCCTGACCTGGAATCGAAACCGCACACTTATACTTAAGAAGCAGGTGTTTTAATCACTAGGCCACCACGACTTCTCTATTATACCAGCATAAAGCATAGTCAGATTATGGTGTCTCTCTCTCTGAGAGGGAGTAATCCATCACACCCCAATGCGGGGTTGTATATGTCACATGTCTTTGATTTTAGGACACACTGGTTTCGCCGCGATGTTCTCCATGACCGGACTATCTGGATCCGGATGTATCTGGACTCATCATCATCATCATCATCTCAGCGTTTATCCCGGTTGCATCAGCGGCTTTCACGTTGAAGCCCGGGGTCCGCTTTCCTGCACATTCTCCCCCATTTCGCGCGATCTTTAGCATACTGTGGGCTGTGGTAAGAGTTTTTTGGCACGCATGTCATCTCTTACAACATCAAGCCAACACTTCTTGGATCTAGGCGCCATGGTAAGACATTTGTTACCCACATAATATGCCGCTTTTCATAAGACGTGGCCGTTTCGTGAAGTGATGTTATCTGGACTAATACTTCGCATCCACGACTTTCATAGACTCTGAGTCGTTACCATTAGGGTGTCACTGTCGCAAGTTGAGTCCCCTTGGCACCACAATCACACCTATTTTCAATCCATATTTTCTTAGGGACAGTTATGAAGGATAAAAATGGCGCCAGCCAGGGCCGCGGGTAGTTCGAATGATAAACCGTGGCTCCTGGCGCACAGGCAAGTGAAGCAAGGAAGGTTTTAGTCAGTAAAAGTCTGACACGCCCTTCCGCTCCTCCTAGAGCGGGAGAGGTCATTAGATGATTTCCCAAAGTGACAAAAAAGACGAGATACGAATGGCACTCTGTCAACATGAAAGCCTCCATGGCAAAGCGGTAGCGAACGCGGCCGCTGCCAATGTAATATTTGTATGCATAAATATGAATATTTGCATTGGTCTAGTCATGCCTCGGAAAGCACGTTAAACCGTTGGTCCCGGTTGTCACACGAAAATCTAATGGCAGCCGTTACGGGTTGTTGGAGCCCTCAAAAGTCCAACTATTGGTCTAACTGCAATGCTTCGATGTCCTCTTCCGGGTTGTGGAGGTCAGACGGCAGTCGCTTCACGGAAAATATCGAAGTTTAGCCAAAATCAGCAATCGACTGGAAAAGCGGACACCAAACTCCAAAGCTGAAAAAGCTTCGGATGCGACTGGAATTGACGCGGAGTTGATGATAATGATGAAGAATGGCGCTCTGTCAACTTTTGTGTAAATTCATTATGGAAAAATAAACCCCTATTTTACAAAATCATACCAACCTGAACGAAATTTTCCCAAGATCTCTCTAAGAAGATATTCACATCTCTCTCAGCATACTTTGTTGGTGGGAACCACATGGCAGCTGACTTGGTCCTGAGGGTTTTGTCTTGACGGGGCAGTAGCCAACGAATTAAAGTCTCCATGATGCTGTACTGGATTGGGAAGTAGCCACAGGAAGCCATGTAGGTTGAGAGTATGATGCTAGGAAGAGGAAAGGTTTTAAGGAATTTTGAACGGAACTTGGACTACTACTACTACTAACTACTACTTGTAACATATTTTTTTAAAACAATCTTAAATACTATTTTTTTTAATAAAAGTTTAAGCCACTGACTTCAATAAAATATGTGCGACCAGTCCTATGCTCAAATTGGAATGTTTATTTTATGAGAGTATATGTACAAGTTAATTTAAATAATTTTCAAGTAATCATCAATTTAAATAAATCCATACTAATATTATAAATGCGAAAGTAACTCTGTCTGTCTGTCTGTCTGTCTGTTACGCTTTCCCGCTTAAACCTCTCAACCGATTTTGATGAAATTTGGCACAGACAATCTTTAGACCCTGAGAAAGAACATAGGCTACCTTTTATCCCGGAAAAAAATGATGCTCCCGAGAGAAATCTAAAAAGCGCGATATAACCGACCTCCACGCGGGCGAAGCCGCGGGCGGAAAGCTAGTAAAATATAATGAGCTTTATTTCATTCAAAACTTTTAGAAAAAAATATTACACTGTTATAGATACGTACGCAATTAAGCAAAACTACCAGTTCCTCAAAACCTGCAGTTCCCCAAATCTCAGTTCTTCATAACCCCAGTTCCCCAAAACCCCTAGTTCCCCAAAACACCTAGTTCCCGAAAACACCAGTTCCCCAAAACCCCTACTTAGTTCCCCAAAACTCCAACCCCTTGTCCCCCTAACCTTCCAGTACCAGCTTGTTTTAAATAATATATATTAAAAGAGATCAGCCCCCTAATCGGCGAACACATTTTTGTGAAATGATTGCGACTAGTTGGGATCAGTTGGGATCGTTTGGACCGCTCATTGGTCCGTTCGGTTCAAACAATCTCAACTAGTCGCAATCATTTGACAAAAACGTGTTCGCCGATTAAGGGGCAGGTTGAGGATGCAAGGCTCTAAGTATGAAACGATTATAGAATGTGGTGGGACGCCGTTTCTGCATACCCACATGGACAGAAGGTGTGAATCTATGTATATGTAGGATTGGAATAGAAAAATTTATGTGTAATAACTCCACCAGACACCTCAATTAGAATAATATTCTAATTTAATAATATAACATATGCTAAATTTTTATTATTATCTATGTAAAAAATACTGCTTTTTTAATAAATTAGTTATACGAGTTGTTTCACATTACAAATCTACATATATTATGCAAACAGTCATACTCATAATAATAAGCCCTAGCTTAGTGGTATTGCTCCCATTTTGGTGTGTTTATTATTGTTATTTATGTAGTTTCAATTATTTTTAGAAATAAAACTTTACATATAAAAAAAAAATACAAATACCTATTAATTTAGTAAACTATTGTGAACAAACAACTTTCATAATGTGGATCAATCCAGTTACACATTGTGTATGCAATAAAATTCTTCCACTTACAAATATTGCGCAAACTTGTACCGCATAGCAATTCTGGTCACCCGGCAGGATTCTGAGCAGTAAATATTAAAACAGTGCAGGATCTCGTGTTTTTGATAGGCATCTGGACGGCTGTTGGTGGCAAGGTCTAGGAGACATTCAGCCGTATGCTGCACGAGAATATTAGGGAGTGAAGTGTCTTTATGACTGATCTCCTGTAAAGAAATAGTTAGTTTGGCAATAGTAATTTCGGGAATTCAAATAGAAAAGATGTGTTTGTCATGGATTTAAAGTTGCTAAAATTAATGCAGACATTTTATATTCAGCACATTATTCTTTTGTTAGGTGAGGTCCTTACCTTAATAAATCTGAGCAACAGCTTCAAAAATGTCCACCATTGTAAGTTATGCCGTATTAAATGTTTTCTTACAGCATCCAGCCAATATTGCAGCAAAGTCACCAGCTCCTTGCTTAGTACGCCCCATGTTTTGGAAGGCGGTAAACATAACAGACGCCCGAATATCAGGCACGCGATTCCATTTCCCTCACATTTATTGAAGTACTAAAATAATACATTAATTGTCCTTATTTTATGCAAATAACTAAAAGTGTTTAATATTAAAAGCATAATTCTTTGTTTTTAATGAAAATCTTCTATGAACCAACCTCGATTTCAAGAGAGCGTATTTTCTTGAGGGCGAGGACAGTAGACATATTCAATTGAATTCTTGAGGATTTACATTTTTCAGAAGCATCATGAGTAATTGATATGTATTCGTTTAAGCTATGAACGTTTTTCAATAATTTTCCTACATCCATAGCGAATAAATAGTTATTCCATCACAAACAAAAATAAAATATAACAATTTGCCGCGAAACAATTTGAAACGACGCTATTTCTATTTGACTTTTATTTCATCTAAAAGTTGGTATTTCCGGTTTTCTGGGAGTGTTTATTCAATGTACCTTAAAATTACAAACTTTCTCATTTTATTACTTTTTAAAATTAGTTAGCCGTTTATGGTTCCTGAGTACAAAAAGCAGTATTTGCTAGACATTTTTTCTTTTCATTGTTTTGAAGGTATAATTTATTTTCCTAAATCGAACGCACTTACAACAAAGATCGACTGACCGATTATCACAAACAATGATGAACACATTATTGAACAATCGATAGTAGTTGACGCTTCGCTTGTTTATTTCAAAGGAAAAAAAGGTCTTTTATTATTTTCAACTTTACATAGTTTTATATACCATACTTACAATAAAAACAGTGACATAAATTTCTTATTTAAGGAATGAAACATAACGTTCTTGAAATATTTCAGATGTGATCTAGCTGGCGAGGTAAAATTAAACGCTAATATTATTCCACCGGTATGTTGGTAACAGTGCCGTTTGAAGTTTGTCGTGTGAAGGATTTTCGATTCGCAGAGTTCTGCCGTTGGCTAAAGGAATTGATTGCTGAAACCTGTTCGAAATGATAAAGCCGTAGAGATAACGTGATAATATAAAATGTTGAATCATTTTAAGGAGTGTTCATTATACACGTTAAATTTTTTTTTATCGCACGTTCAGCTTCAGTTTAGTGTTATGATCGCGTCATAGTGCACGTCTCCACACGAAACCAGTCGATATTATGCGGCCCGAACGCGACAACTACTGGATACAATTATGATGCCTATGGTGTATACGGTGTATGGTTTTGCCATATTTTTCATTATCGCGTGGGTGTGTCTGTTGATAATTCACATAATGGCTTACTCTTACTCAAAGTGGAAGCTCCATCGGACAGTGGACCGGTCGCCGCCCGAACAGCCGTACCCCGGCGTGTCAATCATGAAACCGCTCACCGGGGTGGACCCTAATCTTTTTTCCAACCTGGAAACATTCTTCACACTGGACTATCCTTTGTACGAATTATTATTTTGTGTGGAGAACGAAAATGACCCCGCAGTGATGTTAGTGAACAGTCTAATTCACAAGCATCCACACATAGATGCTCGTTTGTTTACGGGTGGTCTGCGAGTCGGCGTTAACCCGAAAATCAACAACATGCAGCCCGCTTACTTGGCGGCAAAGTACCCGTTGGTGTTGATCAGCGACGCTGGCATCCGGATGCGCGACGACACCCTCCTGGACATGGTGCAGCACATGAAGGACGAAGTCGCCATCGTGCATCAGATGCCCTTCGTGTGCGACGCGGAGGGCTTCGCCTCTGTCTACGAGAAGGTGTTCTTTGGCACAGCGCAGGCTCGCATGTACCTGAGTGCAGACTTCATGGGCATCAACTGCCATGTGGGCATGTCCTCGATGGTGCGTCGGTGCGCGCTCGAGGAGGCGGGCGGCCTGCGCGCTTTTGCCGACTACCTCGCGGAAGACTACTTCATGGCGAAGGACATCACGTCGCGCGGCTGGAAGATGCGCGTGAGCTCGCTACCCGCGCTGCAGAACTCGGGTACGCGCTCGGTGGGCGCGATGCAGGCACGGCTGCGGCGCTGGGCGCGGCTCCGCATCGCAATGATCCCTACGACGGCTATGCTGGAGCCGCTCAGTGAGTGTATCCCGTTGGGCGCCGGCGCCGCGTGGGCCGCGGGACAGTTGTTCGGCGCGGAGCCGCTGCCATTCTTCCTGGTGCATGTGTTAGTGTGGTTTCTCTCAGACTGGTTGATGCTCCGGTCAGTGCAGAACGGTTCGCCGCCGTTCACGAAAGTGCAATTTCTGCTCGGGTGGGTGTGGAGTGAGTGCTGCGCGCCGTTAGTGCTTGCCGCGGCGCTCGTGAGCCCCGAGATCTCGTGGCGGACTCGCAGCTACCGGCTAGACTGGGGTGGCCGCGCCCATGAACTCAATCCTAAACTCAAGTTCTGAGTCCCATCCCTCCCTCATACTCGAAAGCTTTAATTTGGTGAATGTTTATGTTTTACCAGTGTATCATAGTCTGTTTGAAAGCGACTGAATTTCGGATGTGTGTTTATAGTTACTATAGTATTAAGTTTTTATTTTAAATGCTATGATGTTAGTTTTGGAATGAACAGTGGTCAATTGTTGCTTTTGTTTTAGAAAGATTTGTACATTTGTTAATTTAACATAGCACACATATTTATTTATTTTTGGTAATTTATTTTTACCATAACAGGTTTTTCATTGCCTGCTTTGAATTATTTGTCATGACAAGATAGGTTGCGAGGAGTACAAGTATAGTAAAATGAGTCATTGCTTATCAGATGTTTGGCCGTTTTGTTGTGATTCATAATGTTTTCACTTGAATCTTGTATGTCATATGATTAGATGTTTATTGAAATATTAATTAATCTCAATATGGAAGGTGTTTGTTATTGTAATTATAACAGATTGCCACATAGCTTGAGTAAAATGTAAAATATTAAAATGTGATAAGGTCTAGTTCTACCTAACTAAACCACATGATTCTGAAACTCAATACGTACATATTTGTAATATACCTATGTGTAATTTCCGCAAACAATTAATGTTGTATTGTAATACCTAATTCTAAATACAAGAAGTACAGGGTTATACTCTAATAATACATTGAGATCAACTTACACTGTTTTATTTGAATTGTGCCCTCGAAATTAGGCGAAGGCGCTGATAACCACAGGTGTGGCGACGAGATATCCACTGATTATCTCTATGGGCTGATTGGCGATATCAGATAAAAAATTATTAAAACCTGGGGCCTAAAAGTCTTTGTCAGTTTGACAACTAGCAAGTTAGTTTTGTATAATTACAAAATATAGCAGTCTTGATACACAGCTACCATTGTTTCATGGAATATCAGTAGCGTCCTAGTTATTAAAACATAACGGATGAAATGAGGGTGTATATGGATTTCTGCCTAACCCAATGCGGGATACAAGCATGTTGTGTTATGATATCTACCTATTGCTGCAACTTTTCTTATTACAATAAACCCACAATATACTTATATAAATAAATGCATTAATAGTAATTAAAAACCAGTTTTCTACAAGAAAAGAATGTGTGCTCATTATATGAGTTCATACTCTTTTCTCTTTACCGAGGGCCTTGTAAAGTAATATAGTATACTTTACAAGGCCCTCGGTATGTAGAATATAATTAAGAATTGTGTTACGGATGACATAACATGCCTCAATCATGCTAAGCGGTTGATTCTAGCTGTTAATCCTAGATCTTTGGCTGTTGTTATCAATTGTCAAAATCCAAAAAGTCTTAAGAGTAAAGACTGACTTACACGGTGCAATTTAATTGCCCATAGTTTCAATTAAGTTGAGGCAACAATAAAAGTTGCATTGTCTAAACACTATTTAGAGTTTTAGACAATGCAAGTCATTTGTTGAATCAATTTTATTATATGCCATAGGCAATTAAACTGCACTCTGTAAATCAGTCTTTAGAACCAATATTGTGATACCAAATAAGTGGGTTCTGAAGTAGACATTCCCTAAAAAATACTGCTATTTAGCTACATGCAGCTAGATAGCAAGTCTCATTTAATTCTAGGATGATAGAAGCACTGTCTAGAAATGCACAGGTGAACATTAATTCTATATATTGCTACATTTTGTCTCAAATGATAAAAAATACATATTTTTTATCTGCAACTAAAAGCGGTCAAGAAAATAATTGGCTAAAAACTTAGACTTAATCTAAACAGGAAATATAATAAATCATTGCAAATTAGTTTTTAGAAGTGATATGAGATGGTGCCAATCATTTAAAATTGATTTATAGAGCACTAGCTTTCCACCCGCGGCTTCGCCCGCGTGGAATTCGGTTATATCGAGCTTTTTAGATTTCCCCCGGGAATATCAATTTTTTTCCGGGATAAAAAGTACCCTATTATTTAATCCGGACTTCTAACTTTACGTCTGCAAAATTTTAAATCAATCGGTTCAGTAGTTACGGCGTGAAAGCGGATCAAACAAACTCACTTTCCTGTTTATAATATTAGCAAGGAAGTTAGGATTGAACCTGATGCTGGATACTCTATAGCTTACTCGTTATTCTTTTTTTTGGGCTCAAGTATGAGTGCGCGGGTTCGATTCCAGGTCAGGCAAGTACCAATGTAACTTTTCTAAAGTTATATGTACTTTCTAAGTATATCTTGGACACCAATGACTGAAGGTGAAGGAAAACATCTTGAGGAAACCTGGACTTAATAAGTGAAATCGCCAACCCGCATTCATTGAGCAAGCGTGGTGATTACCTACGCTCAATCCTCTGTATGAGAGGAGACCTGTGCCCAGCAGTGGGACGATAAAAAGGTTGATGATGATGATGATGACGATGACAGCTCCACTTCCCCTTGTTGATAGATCAGTCGTTACCCCATTAAGTTCCAGGCTATCTTTCAATTATACATGTATCTTTTCGGAAAAGATGCTATCCTATATGCTGCCATCTAACCTGCTTATCACCCTTATTGGACTTACATTGTTAAGGGCCCCCACACATTAACAGTTCGCCGGTGGATATCAGCCTGTCAGTAAACCGGAATAGATACAGGCACGCAGTTCCCCTGACGATTTCGTATCGACGGTAAATGCGAACCCATAGTATGTGGCCGCTTGGCGTTACAGGCCTTTACTGTGCCTACGTCGACAGGTATTGACCGGACAGTCCATGACGAAACGTGTGTAACTGTCGACTGCCACCTGCTAGTGTGTAGACTCAGAGCCGTTGTTCAACCATTGCCGACAGGCAATAATCGCCATAGTGAGTGAGCTATGCAGACCTTGGACGGCAAGCCGCGTTACTTTAGGACCAGAGACTGCAGGCGGATTGTAAGTGTATGGGCTCCTTTATACTAAATTTAAATAAATAATTTACAGAGTTTTGGCGGGAAAATCAACCTGAGTGTCACGCTTATTTTTCATTGTTCCGTGGCGCAGAGGTCAACACACGCCTGCCTGCGACGTGGAGGCCCCGGGTTCAATCCCCGGCCGGGTCATGATGGAAAACTATCTTTTCCTGATTGGCCTGGGTCTTGGATGTTTATCTATATACTTATCTATTATAAATATAGTATCGGTGAGTTAGTATCCCTCAAATCGTAATATTTGGCGAGCGACGCGACCGTTCGACGTACCTACTGTGTTGCTCGAAGTCGGTAACACAACATGACAAGTCTCGAGAACTTTTCACGCAATACTGGGTTGTAAATCGCGTAATTTATGGAATTTCCATTATTTATGTTTTAGAGCCTACTCCAATCGCGAACATTTTATTATTTATGGAAATTCAAATGTACAATATTATTGGGTTTTATTTTTTACGGTCTTATAAACGGTCGTGACGGTTTTATAATACCTAGCTAGGCCGTATTTTCACAATGAACGAATAGGCGCGTAATTTGATCATAGAGCGTAGTGAATTAAGAGCAATTTTTTTGTGGGAATTAAGCTAATCACCAGCGGCCGCCAGCAACTTCGTTCGCGTGGAGTTAGTTATACTCCGCTCCTATTGGTCGCAGCGTGATGTTATATAGCCTAAAGCCTTCCTGGATTAATGGGCTATCCAACGCTACAATAATTTTTCAAATCGGTCAAGTAGTTCCTGATATTAGCACCTCTCCAGCTTTATATATTAGTATAGATTTCCCGAGACTAAGCAATAACAGAAACACTGGTCCATCGATCAGGTTAAGTTATGCTTGCCGCGGTTGATCCGTGGATGGGTTACGGTAACCAATTAACCATATTTATATACCAAGATCCGCCGTGCCTCGGAAAGCACTTAATCCGTTGGTCCCAGCTGATATTCCTAGAACTTCGACACCTGTTGCAGGTCGTTGCAAGCCAGATTATAGGGTCGAATCATCCCCGGCTATTTCGTCTTACTAACTACAAAAGCACATCTAAATGAAACATTAGGTATTTTAGGGCAAATAGACGCCAATGGTCCTGTATAAGTTCCTGTTTTTACTTTGATTGGTAATTAGGGGGGTTCATACATGTTCTTAGATATTTCCGGGGGAAGGGGGCAGCTGATCCCAACCCCCAAATATGGGCTAGGCAAATCTACACTAATAATAAAGCTGAAGAGTTTGTTTGTTTGTTTGAACACGCTAATCTCAGGAACTACTGCCGCTAGTGATAACATAAAGGGTGAATCTGACATCGACGCACAAGCGAGTACCTTGGAACATGTCTTTTATCTGTTCTGTGCTTGGAACCAGTAGATGATTCTGAATCGGGGATTCAGAATCATCTACTGATTCCAAGCTGGTGGTGCAATTTTACGTCGGCGTTTACCCGATTAAAAAATAAACAATACACAGTTTTTTTTACGTTTAACCGTTCATAATTGATATACTTCTATAACCCAATAAGATTTTAAATTAATTCGCTAATTACACAAAAAAGCGCAATGTGAACAAATCTTGAAAAACCACCCTATAAGCTGATTTACTAGAGTTCACTTTAGGGCTCAACGTCAAGCCTACAAACACACACGGCGGCACACTTGCAACGTTCAAAGGCCGACCCGACACATTTTTAAAACATTTTTATTTCTGTAACCCCTCATTAACGACATAAATGACGATCATAATAGGGTATTTGACCGAAAAAAAAAAAAACTAATTAGTCCGTCAGTCAGATTTCCAAAAAATACTAGACCCGTATTTTTTCTTTTTTCATATAAACAAAAAATGAAGACGACGCAGCGCGTTGAAAACTCGTGTGAAGTCACTGCACGCTACACTTTTTAGCAAGCAGTGACGTCACCAGCCACCACTCCTGATCTTTGATGCCTTTTATATTTGTCAATTTTTATTGATTTGATAAAACAAAGTATACGTAGCCAATAATTTTCTATAATCTGAATGACGGACTAAATAGAATCATTTTTTTAGTCAAATACCCTATTTTATTAGTGGCATGCGGTTTAGCCTTTTCGCGAAGTTTGCGTTACGATGTCAGATACACCCTGTCTAAACCAATGCTTAACTGCGATTCCGGCTGATAGTAAGCAAGTGATGCAACCTTGCAATCATAGTGGGGAACAACCCACCAGGTTCCTTCAGTTGCCTGTGGCCATGGGCCACGGTAACTTTCGAAGAATTCACGACCATGGTAGTAGTGAATTCGGTGTCCTGGGTAGGATATGATTCGGTTACACTAAACAGGTAAATCTTCCGCCCGTGTAAGTCGTCAGTCACCACACAGGGAAAACTACCGGGTCTATTGTTCTCTAACTACCTAGGTAGTTTTTATCGAATTCAAGTTCAATGTCATTATTATTTTTAACAGTTTTTTTTTTGGCAGTTTATAAAATAATTACTTATACTTACGCTACTAGGATCATTCGTATTGTTAGGAAAATTATTTTAGTACCTAAGTATTTATTTTATTTTATAACTAGCTTTCCGCCCGCGGCTTTGCCCGCATGGTTTTCGGTTACATCGCGCTTTTTAGATTTCCCTCGGGAATATCAAATTTTTCCGAGATAAAAGGTAGCCTATGTTCTTTCTCAGGGTCTAAAGATTGTCTGTGCCAAATTTCATCAAAATCGGTTGAGAGGTTTAAGCGGGAAAGCGTAACACACAGACAGACAGAATTACTTTCGCATTTATAATATTAGTATGGATATAGTATGGATTACAATTAAATAAATAATAGGTATTATTATTATTATTGTACAGGCGCCAGAAGGTCTAACTTGAAACTGTAAACCTTGAACCTTAACGCTCTGGCGATAAAGCTGAAAAGCAGTTACAACAATAATCGCATAACACACTATTACCTACTACCATTTGGAATAATTTTGAAGGATATTCCTAATCCATTGCTCCATATGTTAGGAAATGTGTCTGCTCAGTAACGTAAATAACGCAATGTATATTATTAAACTGTCAAAGTGATACCCACTGCTACTAAAAGTGTGTTACGCACACTGCAGGATAAAGTAACTCGGTAATTTACTTCTATCAGAATTGAGCAAGGTATTCATGAGGTGATCGTTAAAATATTGTTACGGGCTAGGGGTATTAAAATTCCGGTTAAGAAGGGACTCTAGTGCCGAGGAATTTGTAAAATGGGTATTTGAAGAAACTATTGCCGTCGCGCTGCGAAAAGGACAGTTGGAGCTCAGGCTGATTTTACATCCAAAACCGTTGATCAAAAGACGTTTCGTATTCCGCTGTTTTCTTTTTCAATACAAGATACTCAATTATTTTTATATCAAAATTTAGAGGAAAAGTATGCCTATGCTTCTATTATTTTCTTTTTTGTCAAAAACTTAACGTTTGTCTAATAGTCGTCTGAGCATCGCGGTGAAAATGGGTTATTTTTCGTGATTTTGAAGTATCAAATGATAAGGGCACGTATAATAACGGGTAGACAAAAAATGTTCTAAAAGCATTATCCAGGAAGAAAACAGCGAAATACGTTTTTTTTTTTTAATAGTTATAAACTAGTGCTTGACTGCAATCCCGCCTGATGGTAAGCAGTGATGCAATCGTTGATGGTAAAGCACACTAGCTTATTAAGCCTATTCACACAAAAAAACTGAGTGAATAGGAAGGAAGACGGCAGTTGAGCGAGGTGATGCAATGTTTAACCCAACAACACGACCAACGATGCTGCGCCAGAGGATGATCTGGAGAGCCTTCACGACCAAACTCCCGACACAACAACATTAGGCACATCGTACCCGGCACACATCGCAACACAACTGCTCCAGACCCGTTCTCCGTACGGCTTCACCAGACATCATGCCGGAACACGACGAATCGCTTGGCGGCAAGACTTTGTCTGGTGGGTGGTAACTTATGCCGGCGGCTGTTGTTGTTGCCTACCACCGAGAAAACGTTTGTATAGAGAAAGCACCACTAGAGTCCGCTCATAAGGGTTACGATTACAAAGTTTATTGACAACGAAAGTACAGTCGATAGTATGCAATGACAAGTAGAACGTAGCAGATGTCGCACCGAAGTCTTCATCTTACGTCCACGAAGTCCGTGTCGCACACACACACAATAACACTACAGAAGTCACTCCATGTAGTCCTCTAAGTTCTCGTTGCATTTGTCCCAGTAGTTGTTCTCGATTTTTATAACCTTTTCAATGGCAATTCATCATCATCATCATCATCAACCTTTTTATCGTTCCACTGCTGGGCACAGGTCTCCTCTCATACAGAGAAGGATTGAGCGTAATCACCACGCTTGCTCAATGCGGGTTGGCGATTTCAGACTTAAAGTCCAGGTTTCCTCAAGATGTTTTCCTTCACCTTCAGTCATTGGTGTCCAATCCAAGATATACTTAGAAAGTACATATAACTTTAGAAAAGTTACATTGGTACTTGCCCGCTTGCTTAGAACTCGCGCACTCATAATTGAGAGCGATGGCGATTGTTTCTTTGAAATTCACTTATTTATCATTAAAATAAACTTAATATTTGTTAAACTCGAAATAGGGTATGAGTGTACAGCATTACTATAGGTTCAATGAATTATAACTCAAACTATTAGCTCTAAGGTGAAATAGAACCCACGTAGGTATTGTTGGGAAGAGCTGCGAAGACCAGTGCGCCAGTGGGGCCACCAGTGGCGCTGCAAGGAATTTTGTCTTGGGGAACCTTCTAATTAAACTAACCATTCACTTAATGAGAAATTTTGTATGCCGCCTAGTAGGTACTTAATAAATAATCCCAATCCCATGTTGTTTTGTTTTAGAATTCTTTAGGTACATATTTACAATGCCTGATTCGGTTTTCGTCCATAAGATAAAGCTACTTGTCTAACAGACAGACTAATAGACAACGAAGAGATCCTGCAAGGAAAATGTATTTTATTATCTTTTTATTTTTTTTTTGCCAGTGTCGACTATTCTGTCAATGTCAAAACTGGATTGGAGAAGCAAGACTACATAAAAATTTTAAAAAACAAAAAGTTACGAATCTACATTAAACCTTTTTATATCTTGTGAGGTTTATTGAGGAAGGAAACAAACAAAACGATAAAAATCCATATCATATTACATAATTATGATTGTTAGAAAATCAAATAAGGAAAATGTATAATTAAACCGCATCTGACGTAAATTGACGTATTTTTAGACGTCACGTTTTTAATCACGTCTAAACTGTCTATGGAATATCTTTTATTTGGCAGGACTTTTTTTAAATACTTATAAACTAGTGCTTGACTGCAATCCCGCCTGATGGTAAACAGTGATGCCATCGTAGATGGTAAAGCGCGCTAGATTGTTAAGCCTATTTACTTAAAAAACTTAGTAAATAGGAAGGAATGCGGCAATTGAGCGAGGTGGTGCAATGTTAAACCCAACAACACGACCAACGATGCTGCGCCAGAGGGAGATTGATCTGGAAAGCCTCCACGACCAAACTCCCGACACAACAACATTTAGTGCATGGTACGCGGCACATATCGCAACACAACTGCCCAGACGGGTCGTCCGTACGACTTCACCAGACATCATGCCGGAACACGACGAAGCGCTCGGTGGCAAGACTTTGTCTGGTGGGTGTTAACTTCTGGCGGCAGTCGATATTATGGTCTACCACCGAGAAAAACTAAATTTATCTTCTGTCATGTTCTTAATGAAATAGAAAGAAAAACATACAATGAACTTAAAATTAGGTTCAGAAGATGGGAATTAGGGCCATTCTAGGGTTTTACCGTGATGGAGCCGTGTCAATCCTTAATCCCTTAGGTCCGTATTACGGTATTACAGAACGTCACTCAAAACTCAAGCTCTACTTAAGTCTTGTTTCCAGCCATTTCTTCTTCTTCTTCTTCTTCAGCCTATAGACGTCCACTGCTGGACAAAGGCCTCCCCCAAGGCTTTCCACGCTGACCGGTCTTATGCTGCCCGCATCCATCGGCTTCCCACGACCTTCACCAGGTCATCGGTCCACCTTGTTGGGGGCCTCCCTACGCTGCATCTTCCAGTACGTGGCCGCCACTCCAGAACCTTACTGCCCCATCGGCCATCGGTTCTACGAGCAATGTGCCCTGCCCACTGCCACTTAAGTTTAGCGACTCGCAGAGCTATGTCGGTGACTTTGGTTCTTCTGCGGATCTCCTCATTTCTGATTCGATCACGCAGAGAAACTCCTAGCATAGCTCTTTCCATTGGCCTTTGTGTGACTCTGAGCCTTCGTATGAGGCCCATTGTGAGCGACCACGTTTCAGTTCCGCGGTTCGCGCGTTCCAGCCATTTGATTGGTTGAAACTAGTTTTAAGTAATGTATAAACAGAGATCAATGCTTGAGTTTCCTTCTGGAATACGGACCTTAGTGTTACTTTGAATCGTGAGACAGTTTCTATTCAAATGCTTTACTAACTTTGCTTGCGTCATTTTGACCTTCGCCAGTTTCTAGGTAATAAATGTAACGATAATATTAGTTTTATTTACTAGATCTTCCGGCTCCAGGAGATTGTAACAACGTCAGGCATTGTTAAAAGTAAATAACCGGGGACCCATCCTTTTACAAGCCGCAGCTAGCGTACCTTAACCTGGCAGGTCTTAACCTGCCGGCTTCTAGAGTCCCTAAGTAACGACTGGCATTGTTTCCAAATAATAGAAATTTAGAAGTAAGAAACCCATCAGCTATCCTTTAACTGACCTGTGCAAAGGTAACTTGACTGTTCCATCTCCAGAGGTAGATCTTTCAGTTTCTGAGCTAAATAACCAATGAAATTGTATGAAATAATTAGGGTTGTAACGGAGGCTTGTAGCGGAGGCGGAGGCGGATGCGGAGGTGACGAGTCTCACCTCCGTGGATGCGTGGATGCGTGGATGCGTGGATGGAGGGTAACGGAGGCGGAGGCGGAGGTGAAAGTACATTTTTTTTTTTACATATTATAAACTAGCGCTTGACCGCAATCCTGCCTGATGGTAAGCAGTGACGCAATCGTTGATGGTAAAGCGCACTAGTTTATTAAGAACCTATTCACTCTAGCCTTGAAGACACACACACATACACACACACACATTTGAAAAAATGAAATTTATGGTTAATTAAAACAAAATTTTTATTTTAAATACGTACATTAATAGTAGTATACTTGGTAAAAAAAAAAAAATTACCTTCTTGTAATGAAAATTAAGGAGAAACAAATTGTGTTTGCCGCATTCCCGCCTCGCACTAGTTGATTCTTGACCATTTCGCGCTCAAACGCGGCCGGACGGTTGTTGAGCGTCGCAGCTTGTGCGTTATTTATTTTATAAATACGTAAATAAACCTCCGTTATAACTCCGCAAAAATTGTGCGGAGGCGGAGGCGGAAGCGAAGAAACGATTTCTTGCGGAACTTCCGCAGTAACGGAAGCGGAGGCGAAGCCCCGTTACAACCCTAGAAATAATTCAAAAAATTAACAACTAAGTAGTCACCCATCCTTTCAACGACCGCGTCCAACTTAGCCTGGTAAATCGATCGTTCCGCGCTGCTGCTTTTCAACTATAATGTAATCATCATCGTCATCTCAGCGTTAATCCCAGTCGCATCCGCAGCTTTTTTAGCTTTGGAGTCTGGGGTCCGCTTTACCAGTCTAACTGCTGATTTTGGCTAAACTTCGATATTTTCCGTGAAGCGACTGCCGTCTGACCTCCACAACCCGAAGGCGATATCTAAGCATTGCAGTTAGACCAATTGTTGGACTTTTGAGGGCTTCAACAAACCGTAACTACTGCGACTAGACATTCGTATGGCAACCGGGACCAACGACTTGACGACGACTTTCCAAGTCACGACCGGACCAGTGCAAATATTCATATTCATACATACAAATATTTGCCCTGTGCGGGGCTAGAAACCCGCGCCTCCTTTCGCAACGGCCGCGTTCGCTACCGCTACGCCACGGAGGCTGTCAATGCATTGTTTCCAAATAATAAAAATTTTGAAATAAAAAACCCATCACCTGCAAAGGTAACTTGACTGTTCCATCTCTAGAGGTAGATTAGATCTTTCAGTTTCTGAGTTAAATAACGAATGAAATTGTATGAAATAATTTAAAAATTAGCAACTGCCTAAGTCACCCATCCTTTCATCGACTGCGCCAAACTTAGATTAACCTGGTAAATCGATCGTTCCGCGCTGCTGCTTTTCAACTATAATGTAATATCGTATCTTCTAAACAAAATAATGTTCTTACAATGCAATGTTTGCAATAACCTGACCTACTTTCGACTAGGTTGGTTGAGGCAAGTAAGGCGCCTTTCGTGAATTACGTCGTACTAATTTCATAAAGAGGTCCTAATAGTCACAACAATTCCACAAGAACAGCGGAGGCCACAGGTGGTCGTTTAAAATTGGTGTGACGTCAGATTTATCACAATTTTAAATTAAATTTGTAATAATAGCATCTGCCTTCGACGCGGGGAAGTCTTTGATGTTGATATACTCTTTGTTCTAAAGACGCTAACATACTATACTATAACCAAATTCGATAAAAAATAGAGATAAACAAACCGTTGCTAGGCAAGGAGTAGTTTACGCCTAAAAGATAGATGTGAAAGAGGTGCCCATATTTTATGTTTTTCGTTGGAATTAAAGTTTGAACTTTAATTAGTATTATGGCCCATGTAAAAATCTACAGTACCGTTTTTTTTTACATGTAACATATGTCTCGGCAGTATGCCATAACATCGCTGCCGGTAGAAGTTACCACCCACCAGACAAAGTCTTGCTGCCAAGCGATTCGTCGTGTTCCGGCATGATGTCTGGTGAAGCCGTACGGAGGATGAGTCTGGGCAGTTGTGTTGCAATGTGTGCCAGGTACGATGCGCCAAATATTGTTATGTCGGGAGTTTGGTCGTGGAGGGTCTCCAGATCAATCTCCCTCTGGCTCAGAATCGTTGTCGTGTTGTTGGGTTTTACATTTCATCACCTCGCTCAATTGCCGTCTTCCTTCCTATTCAGTCAGTTTTTTTTTCTGTGGCTTTTAATAAACTAGCGCGCTTTACCATCAACGATTTCATCACTGCTTAGTGCTTACTATCAGGCGGGATTGCACTCAAGCACTAGTTTCTTAATTATCAAAAAATTAAAAGTACCACCTTCTCACGCTACGTCACTTACAACCCCCTTTCCCTGCCTGTCCTTGTCACACGATGTCATATTTCGTTGACCCCTCTCTCCCCCGTAACGTGTGACGTTATTTATGGTAGGTACTCTAGTTTTTATGCCCAAGTAATTTTCTTCAACTTTTACTTAATAATAATGGTTCTCCGAATGACTCTGTGAACTGCATTCAAAACCACGCGACAGTTATTAAGTAACCATTAGTGGCCCATTTGCTGTGTACACTGTGAATGAATGGGCCAATTTCGCTTCCTTGGCGCTTGTGACAGTGGTTAGTGACATTGCCAACAGTTTGTCTAGCGTTTTCCTGTCTGATCGCGGTAAACGTAGCTGGACGTTTGACCCATGCGGCATTAATTAATAGAGATCTTATATAATATGTAAACAAAACCCTGTCCGACCCATAAGGATAATAAAGATTAGGTAAACACATGACCAAATAAAATATGAAATTTTACGTAATCATCATAGTAACAATACTAATGAATTTTGAAATAATCTTTTTTTTCGGCGAATTAAATCCAACTTCCCCGAAACTTGGTAACTTTTAAAAAAGTGACAGCACCATTTTGTCAGTATTATTAAAAGCGAGGCGACTATGTGCCCCGTGCCCTGCCCCCCGTCGCCTGCGGAAGGGTTGCCTACCGCACACGTATTCAGTTACCTCTTTTTGCGAAATAATATTTTTTTTAGGGGTATTTATTTTAAGTTTAGCCCCTCTTTGGATCCATTAGTAGAATCAGTTATCGATACCTAACAATACCTTCACGGATCGGACAGGATTTTATTTACATATTGTATAAAACTAAGCGCAAAAGGTTGCATTTGATGATTTCCCATCCACACATTAAGAAATTACTTACTATTATGATTTACATTATGATTACGCTCAATCCTTCTCTGCATGAGAAGAGACCGGTGCCCAGCAATGGGACGATAAAAAGGTTGTTGATGATGATGATGACATTAAAAAAAGGAGATCATTGAGTAGTCATAGTCAAATAGAGGTTAGCTGGGTAATTGCGTAATACACTATCAATGGGTTTTCAGTTCGACAGTTCAACAAAACAACATTCATCAAACCAAACAAAGCAAAGAATACGCTTCAAAATTATAGTAAAAGTGTGTTACGCAATCCGGCAAGGTCCACCCACCAGACAAGGTCTTGCCGCCAAGCGATTCGTCGTGTTCCGGCATGATGTCTGGTGAAGTCGTACGGAGTACGGGTGTGAGCAGATTTGTTGCGATGTGTGCCGGGTATGATGTGCCAAATGTTGTTGTGTCGGGAGTTTTGTCGTGGAGAGTCTCCAGATCAATCTCCCTCTGGCACAGCATCGTAGCATCGTTGGTCGTGTTGGTCTTGGGTTTAACATTGCATCACCTCGCTCAACTGCCGTCATCCTTTCTATTCCTAAGTTTTTTAAGTGAATAGGCTTAATAAACTAGTGCGCTTTACCATCAACTCATCACTGCTTACCATCAGGCGGGTTTGCAGTCACGCACTAGTTTATACCTAATAAAAAAACAGGTAGCCAGTGTGAATTTCGATTCGATGGTTAGTTTATAAAAAAGTCACTCTAACCACAAACAGTAATAATCACCAAATTACATGGTTGAGCCTGTTTGAAGGATTTGTTGTAATTATATGGTAGTTATGTGTATAACAACGTCGGTCACGAATCATGGTCAAAAGTTAAGTGGATACAAGTTAGCATTACATGAGGAATGGAATAGGAACAATTCTACCAATCCATCCATCCGTATGGATGGATTGGCATTTATAATATTAGTATTAATATTATAAATGCAAAAGTAACTCTGTCTGTGTCTGTTACGCTTTCCGCTTAAATCTCTCAACCGATTTTGATGAAATTTGGTGAAATTTGGCACACACAATCTTTAGACCCTGAGAAAGAACATAGGCTACCTTTTATCCCGGAATAATTTGATGTTCCCGAGGGAAATCTAAAAAGCACGATATAACCAAACTCCACGCGGGCGAAGCCGCGGGCACAAAGCTAGTAGATAATAAAAAAAAAAAAAAATTGAGATACAGCGTATTAAGTTACGGAGTGGGGGTTAATTACGTCACGCCGTGGTATATTTTGTACAAAGGCGTAACGTCATGCGACATTTTAAATCAATTTATCTTCCTAAGTATTTGAATGAAAGAAAAAGTAAATAATAAAAAGTAAAAAAACTAAAACCCAACTACGACAAAAAACGACGCTGAAAAAGTATAAAACAAGATTTTCAGAATACTGAACTAAATAAAGTTGCTAATGTAGTTGCAAGTAAATGGACACAGTAGACTCTACCAAGATGCCTTCGTTGTAAATTGACAATAATGTCTTACAATACTATTCTGAAGTATGCAATATTCACTATGTAGAGATAAATTTTCATGTTTGGAAAACCGCAGTCACACGTTATCAAAGTGCTACGGTAGGTAAATATATGTAACGTGTGACTACGCCTTTCCAAACATGAAAATTTATCTCTACATAGTGAATATTGCATACTTCAGAATAGTATTGTAAGACATGACATTACTACTGTGTCCATTTACTTGCAACTACATTAGCAACTTTGTTCAGTTCAGTATTCTGAAAATCTTGTTTTATACTTTTTCAGCGTCGTTTTTTGTCGTAGTTGGGTTTTAGTTTTTTTACTTTTTATTATTTGTACTATTTTGGTGTTAAAGTGTATTTGTGGCGCATAATATTAACAAAAGTTAAATTGACGAACTAAAAAACTAGGTAGTTAACATACGACATCTCTTTTGACTTATGTATCGGCGTATAGTAATATGTAGAGATGTCCTATTTTACTATTTCGTAGCTTTTGGATCGTAGCGCGTATAGCAACGGTTTCCGCGTATGAAGCTCCCGGTTTTTCGTAGTAGTGACGCACATTTGCGTCGATGGCACCGAATCCATACTAATATTATAAATGCGAAAGTAACTCTGTCTGTCTGTCTGTCGGTCTGTCTGTCTGTCTGTCTGTCTGTCTGTCTGTTACGCTTTCCCGCTTAAACCTCGCAACCGATTTTGATGAAATTTGGCACAGACAATCTTTGGACCCTGAGAAAGAACATAGGCTACCTTTTATCCCGGAAAAATATGATGTTCCCGAGGGAAATCTAAAAAGCGCGATATAACCGACCTCCACGCGGGCGAAGCCGCGGGCGGAAAGCTAGTGGGTCATGAATTAGTAGATGAGGTCGTTAGTATAAATAGACTGGATGGTTTTCTAACGGTGGTAGGCCAAAACATCGGCTGCCGGCAGAAGTTACCACCCACCAGACGAAGTCTTGCCGCTAAGCGATTCGTCGTGTTCCAGCATGATGTCTGGTGAAGCTGTAGGGAGGACGCGTCTGACCAGTTGTGTTGCGTTGTGTGGCGAGTACGATGCGCCAAATATTGCTGTGTCGGGAGTTTGGTCGTGGAGAGTCTCCAGATCAATCTCCCTCTGGCGCAGCATCGTTGGTCGTGTTGGTCTTGGGTTTAACATTGCATCACCTGGCTCAACTGCCGTCATCCTTGCTATTCCTAAGTTTTTTTAAGTGAATAGGCTTAATAAACTAGTGCGCTTTACCATCAACGATTGCGTCACTGCTTACCATCAGGCGGGATTGCAGTCAAGCGCTAGTTTATAATTATTAAAAAAAAAAAACATATATTAAGAGGACCTGGGAAGATTTCTTAATCTATCTAATTCTGCTAACGATCGACTGTCATGTGGATTTTTAAGTAATTTATTATGATCCAAGGCACTTATAAATAATCCCTCTATGGTTTTAACTCTACTGAGAGCGACATAGGCCTGTCCTTTAGCAAACAATGACTTTCCTAGATCTGTAACTTTTTATCTAGAGTACAACCTTGTAATTTATGTACAGTACAACCCCAAGAAAGAATCAGCGGGAGCATTTTACGCTGAATTTGCCCAGAACCCCTCAAGCCGTCAAATTCAGTGAGGCAAGGCTCGATTTTGATAAGTCCGTTAATATTTGCTTTTATGGATGCGTCGTCAAATTGTATGAGAACAGCGCTTGGCTGTTCTCCTGTTCCAACTGATCGCGCCGAAGAGCAGGCCATTCGAAGGCCTTCACCACTCCCATCGCTCCGTTTACCAAACCCTGGTTTACATTCAAATTTCTACGAAGCATTACTAGGGATTATGTACAAACATAAAGTACTCGTGAAGCTCTTTCAGATGATACCAAATACGGTATATTTATTTTAATTTTATATTAACATAGAACTTTTTGTCCGCTAGAGGGCGTAATACTAAATTTGGTGACAAGCTTTATATCTCATAACCAACAGAATATCAAGGCCCTTCTAATGGTTCTGCAGTGGTCTTATTCTGATAAGTAGTAAAGATGTGAATTATATGCAATCAGCCCATGAATACAGGTAAAGCCACGAGCAAATGCTAGTAATATATATATATTCAAAATGTACAAGTAAAGCCCTTTCAAATGATACCAAACACGGCATATTTATCTTAACTTTTTTTTTACTCTGTATATTTTGTCCGCTAGAGGGCGCCACATTAGATTTTGTGAAACTCCATATAGCCTATAACCAGCGGACAATTAAGACGCTTCTAATGATATGTCATTTATCGAATTCGAATAAGTAGTTTAGAAGTTACGAGGGAACAGATGAACATACATACATACATACATACATACATACATACATACATACATACATACATACATACATACATACATACATACATACATACATACATACATACATACATAGCCTGTCAAAATCATAACCCTCCTTTTGCTTTGCCGTAGTCGGGTAAAAATACGTGTTCAATCCATACTAATATTATGAATGCGAAAGTATCTCTGTCTGTCTGTCTGTCCGGCTTTCAAGCCAAAACTACTGAACCGATTTTGATGAAATTTGGCACAGACAATCTTTAGACCCTGAGAAAGGACATAGGCTACCTTTAATCCCGAAAAAATTTGATGTTTCCGAGGGAAATCTAAAAAGCGCGACATAATCGAACTCCACGCGGGCGAAGCCGCTGGCGGAAAGCTAGTATTTTTCGTAAATCTATCTGTAGATCATTAAATTATTTTTCAGGATACAACCCAATTAGCAAACAAGGTACGTAGGTCACAATTTCACAAATGTCTTGCCATGGCGCCTCCGCCGGGCCGGAACAAGCGGGCTAGACCAAAGAGGTGCTGGCTTGACGTTGTAAGAGATGACATGCGAGCCAACCTTCTCACACCACGGGATGCTAAAGATCGCGCGAAATGGAGGAAATTGAGCAAGAAAGCGGACCCCGGGCTCCAACGTGAAAGCCGCGGATGCAACCGGGATAAACGCTAAGATGATGATGATGACTAGCAGTAGCAATGGCTTTCATGTTGACAGTTCTACAACATTCATTGCGTAATTTACGTTGTTTTAGTAAATACATTTTTGAACATAAGCAGCAATGGATTAGCAAAATTTTTCATAATGATTCGATTGGATAGTAATAGTGTGTTAAGTAATTAGGGTGCAGGTTAAGTTGCACTTGCCGCGGTTGGTTTATGGATGGGTGACCATCTTTACTTACCGAGACCCATTCGTGCTTCGGAAAGCACGTTAAGCCCTTGGTCCCGGCTGTCATTTGTAGATCTTTGACAGTAAAAAAAAACCTAAAGATATGTTTAAAGAGAGAGGAAGTGCTCTTTTTATCACAGATTTAAGTCTCTTAAAGTCTCTTATTCAGTTGTATCAGCAGGGCGCTGCTTGTTAAAACGACCGTTTAGTCGACCTCCGTGGCGCAGCGGTCAACATGCCTGCCGGCGACGTGGAGGCCCCGGGTTCGATCCCCGGCCAGGTCATGATGGTAAACGATCTTTTTCTGATTGGCTTGGGTATTGGATGTTTATCTATATAATTATGTATCTATAAAGGGTGTATCTGACATCGACGCACAAACGAGTACCATGGATCCAGTACATGATTCTGAACCCCCCAATGGTGGAGTTTTTCGTCGGCTTTTTCATGATTTAAAAAAAATAAATGTAGTTTTTTTTTCACTTCAGACCATTCACAATTGCTATACTTTTATAACCCAATAAGATTTTAAGGTAAAAATTCAATGATTCGCTAATTACATAAAAAAGCGCAATGAAAACAAAATCCGAAAAACTATCTTATCAGCTGATTTAATAGAGTTCACATCAGACATCAACGTCATACCTACAAACCCGCACGGCGGCACGCTTGCAACGTTCAAAAGCCGAGCCGACACTTTTTTAAAACACTGTGTATTCTGTAACCGTTCATTAACGACATAAATGACTATCATAATTATATTAGTGGCATGCGGTCTAGCCTTTTCGCGAAGTTTGCGTTACGATGTCAGATACACCCTGTATTATAAATATAGTATCGTTGAGTTAGTATCCCATAACACAAGTCTCAAACTTACTGTGGGACCAGCTCAATCTCTGTGATTTGTCCGTATATATTTATTAAAACATACAACCTTATTTTTTGTTTAAGCGAAACCCGAAACACGTATCCAATATTTTAAGTAAAGAATCTAAAAACAAAACAAAATTTTAAAAGATATCATGAAAAACCACAAAGTTATGGGTTTGATAAGTTATCTGGTCGTCCCAACAGAAATATGGTCATTGTGCCGCTCGCCCGCTCGCGTCTGCAGCAACGCGGCGCGACCCTAGGACGCTACGATACGCTGTGAACTGTGTTCGGCGCTCGGTAACCACACTGCAACATTTTTTAAATATATTTGGGAATAAATATGACATAGTGTAAAAAATATTGGAATCGATTCAGTTGTTTATTCTAAACAAACTATATTCAGGTTTCGTTTAAGGAAAAAATGACGTTGTATACGACAAACTACATAAGGTTTCTAGTAAACCGAATGCTGTCAAACTACCTTAATGACCTACTAAAGTGAATGATATCGTCGCACGCTCGTAAATGAATTAATTATTAATATTAGTTATTTATAAGTCAAGGACTTAGTGTCCTTGGTTTGTAAATAAGTAATATCAAGAATACCTGAAGCACTGCAAATGGAATCGACGAGCTATCGAAAAGGTTTGGTTGTATAGGTAGGTCTGTATGTATGTATTTATGACCGCAAGTGCTGCTGAATGGAGTGTAGCGGTGTCTCACGAATTCTACATCTCGCAATCAGAGTTTACCGTGCAACTAGCATACATACAACTTCCCAATTCCAAGCATTGGGTAAGTGCCTGCCAGACATGACACCCGTCTGGTCGGAGAATCCTCCCTTTTCTATAAAGGATGAGTGAACTTTACTCTCTGTTCCTCATATGACCGCAAGTGCTGCTGAATGTAGCGGTAGCGGTACCTACAAACGCCACAAATAAAACACGCGTCATAATGACGTCACACGAATTCTACATCTCGCAAGCATAGTTTACCGTGCAATTAGCATAGATACTTAACTTCCCAACCTCAACCGTTATGCAAGTGCCCACTAGGCATAACACCCGTCTGGTCGGAGGATCCCCCCTTCTATGGAGGATGAGTGAACTTTATTCCCTGTTCCTCATACCTTTAAAGGAGCAATAGGTCCTGACGATCGATTCTTTAAAAAATCTCACAGTGCCAAGTTACATATGTGAAGGGAGCTGTCAGTAATGTCATTCCCTTTTATTGAAGCGAAAACTTTTTAACGAAGTTGGGCACTTTTGTTTTTGTTTGGTGAAAAAGGATTAAAAAAAAAAATTGGTTGCCTGTAAAGTCGGTATACGGGCGAAAGTTTTACGTGACAACGACTTTGAGTGGTAAAATAATTTTAATGTGAATATTCATTCGACAAACTGACGAGCTGTTTTCGAGAATTTTGACTAAAATTGGAGATGGACTTAAACTAAGTGTCAATAACATCAAACTTATAGAATCAAACATATCCTTCCACATCATGTTTGCCTAGTAGCTCCGAAGAAGTTTCTTCTTTTTTTTTTATGCACTTGCGTGCCTTTCACTTTTTATTTATGTCTGTCTCTCTCGCTCTTAGGCGGGCTAACCATGCCCGAGTGGAAGGGACGCGTGCCTCTCACTCGCTCTCATTGTGAGCGCATAACGTGAGCGGGGAGCGTAACGCAGTTTCTTGAAGTGTCACCCGGCAAACCAATTTATAAGACGTTGTCACGTCAAAAAAATAAATAGACAGGAAGACGGCAGTTTAGCAAGGTGATGCAATGTTAAACCCAACAACACGACCAACGATGCTGCGCTAGAGGGAGATTGGTCTGGAGACCCTCCACGACCAAGCTCCCGATACAACAACATTTGGCGCACTGTACCCGGCACACATTGCAACACAACTGCTCAGACTCGTCCTCCGAACGGCTTCACCAGACATCAAGCCGGAACAATACGAATCGCTTTGTCTGGTGGAAAGACCTTGATTGGTGGGTGGTAACTTCTGCCAGCAGCCGATGTTATGGCCTACCACCGAGCTCACTCCGGTGACATGCTTCCAGAATCGCACTGCTGGATTCGTTTTACCATGTCAAGGACGCTGTTATTGAGTTTTCCGCCTGAAATGTCACAGTAACAGCCCGGTGTCTGAGTTTGTGCCCAGCACCGTAATAGGGATCTTTCCTGGGTATAAAAAATATATTCTATTTAGTCCGTCATTTAGATTATAGAAAAATATTGGATACGTATATTTTGTATTATCAATAAATTTGACAAATATAAAAGGCATCAAAGGTCAAGAGTAGTGGCTGGTGACGTCACTGGCCGCTAAAAAGTGTAGCGTGCAGTGACGTCACACGAGTTTCCAACGCGCTGTGTCGTCTACAAAAAGAAAAAAAATACGTGTCTAGTATGTTTTAGAAATCTGACAGATGGACTAATTAGTTTTTTTTTAGTCAAATACCCTATTGCGTAACAAACTATTACCACAGACTAAAAATCATACAGTCGTCCTACGAAGACGTCTAGACAGAGCAATCGTGCGGGGTGTGAGGGGCGAGACGCGGGTAAGCGGCTCCCGAGCTGCGAACAAAAGTTTGTTCGTAGCTCGGTATCTATCATTAAGGGCTAACCCGTGTTTGTTTTATTTATTTCTTTGTTTTATAATTTGATATGAGTGTCAATTTTGAGTATAATTGGGGTGCTTGTTACGAAAAAGCCATCATTTTTGATATCCAAAATGGCGGACGTCATTTTTTTATAATTTGATACGAGTGTCAATTTTGCGTATAATCGGGGTGCTTGTTACGAAAAAGCCACCCTTTTTGAAATCCAAGATGGTGGACGCCAATTTAAATGTATAATAATATGATATGGAAGTAAATTCCGAGGCGGATTGGGGTGCTGGTTACGAAAATGCCATCTAAATAACATAAATATGTCTCGAGTAAAAATAGCAAATTAATTAAATATAATACAGCTACCGATGTTGATCTGCAATAAATAAATAATTTCATAAATATTGTTTATTTGTGACAACCCTGGCCGATGCGTCACTGTCTAGACAATGTCGGCATTTTACACGAGATCAAAGGCGTCGACCTACTGTATGATTTTTATACTGTGCTATTACTATCAATTTGAAGCATACGGCTAATCCATTGCTCCATATCTTCGAAAAGTATGTCTAATCAACAACGTAAATATCGCGGTGAATGTTGTAGAATAGTCAAAATGAATCCATTGCTACTGATAGTCATCATCATCATCATCATCTCGGCTTTAATCCCAGTCGCATCCGAAGCTTTTTCAGCTTTGAGTCTGGGGTCCGCTTTACCAGTCTAACTGCTGATTTTGGTTAAACTTCGATATTTTCCGTGAAGCGACTGCCGTCTGACATTCATAACCCGAAGGCGATATCGAAGCATTGCAATTAGAACAATTGTAGCACTTTTAAGGGCTCCTACAATCCGTAATGACTGCCATTACATGTTCGTATGGCAACCGGTCCCAACGGCTACGTGCTTTCCGAGGCACGACCAGTGCAAATATTCATATTCATGCATACAAATATTTGCACTGCGCGGGGATCGAACCCGCGCCTCCTTGCGCAGCGGCCGCGTTCGCTACCGCTACGCCACGGAGGCTGTTTGCTATTGATAGTGTGTTACTGAATTACCCTGCAGTGTATAGCTTTTATTTAATGACCACATAATAGTACAATGTTTTTCTAGGGCGGGATGTAAGACATTTCAATCGAGTGACTACTGCTTGTACGCCGAGTGACTTGCTTGCCCGAGGCAAACACAATGTTTTTCATCACATTTGCGAGTAAACTACTAAAGAATAACCTATGAAAAATAACGATAATGGCGGAAAAAGACGGACCGCTCTGATTGGTTTAAATCCGCGGGCGGCCCCGAATATTTTTGAAATAATAAAAGGCACGAGGAAAAAAATGTATGCAGCCAAAATATTAGCATTTTTAAATCTAAATTTGAATTAATAAATGTTTGTGTAACTGGTTTCTAGTGCCTTCTACATATTTTGAATGAAGTTGATGAAAAATAAGAAAAAGGTGCCGAATAAAAGTCTCTACTCAAGATTTACAACACTGGCAGCTATTATGTAGTCTGTGGCATTAATGATAACATTATGTAGGTCAGTAATGATTTACTGATTACGACAAAGGACAAGAACTCAAAAGTCAGGAAATGTGACCTTCAATTTTAACAAGGTTTAACATTAATCAGTAATTGGTTAATCGAGATCAGATGGGCAGTTGCTCCGTGTACAATATTGTTAAGTACCTATCCAGGTGCTCCAGTACCTATCCAGGTGCAGGTGCGGAAGCTGCTGGCAGATTATGCTGAAGAGTTCTTTGAAACGAGATGGTGGCCCATCATCATTTTAGCCGAAAGATGTCCACTGCGGCATAGGCCTCCCCCAAGGATCTCCACGACGACCGGCCCTGTGCCTCCCGCAATTTAGCGGTTTGCCGCGACCTTTACCAGGTCGTCGGTCCACCTGGTCGACGGCCTACCCACGATGCGTCTTCCGGTGCGTGGTCACCACTCGAGAACAGGTCGGCCCCATCGGGCATCGTGCTTACGGGCAATGTGCCCGACCCACTGCCACTTAAGTGTTGCAATACTGCGGGCTACACGTAAGCCCCGTACATAGGACTTAGTAAGAAAAAAAAATGCACTTGAACTTAAATTTAGTTAAGTTTTTGAACAAGGGAATCGTCGATAATAAAGGAAACAATAGTCGGTAGAAACAAATGAGTATTTTTAATTTACGAGTTGTAGGTTAGAATCGACCCTAGCCAGACAGACGCTTTACTTTGGATAAACAATTTCAGCACTGCGTATAAAACTGTAAAGGAAATATTGTGAGGGAGCTGGCGTGACCTAGAACCTATATATTCGAAAACATATGACAAAACCAACCCGCATTTACCTAAATATAGTATCAATAGTAGATTGTTCACCTAGGGTCGAAAGAATCAATTCCCGGGGTATTTATTTATTATAGTCTATTTAAACATTCTTTTTTTTTAAATTTAGTCACAGATACAAAAAAAAAAATAGTGTCCCGCCAATTTCAGTCGAATTTTTAAATTATTCCGCTCAAAGAAGTTTGAGCTAAGTTCACATTGGCTGTTTAAAAACTCACATGTCCGCAGCATTTTATTAATTAGTTTTTTTTACATAAAACTCCTCACAGCTGACAGCAGTTCTATTTTTAAACTTCATTCCAGCTCTTAAGTGGGAAGTCATTTATATGATTTTTCCCTTTTTAAGGAAGGAAGCAGCAATTTCCTCTCAACAGTCAGATCAAAACAACACTACATACTTTCCGGGTATGAGAAATGAAAAAGACTTTTTTTTTCATACTTGGCCCGCGTGGTACAGTTTTTCCCGTCATACAGTCTAATACCATTATTGATATCCAGGAGCGAAAACCTATATGACCTCCCCAACCCAGTTACTGCCTAACTGGACAGCACCATGTCACACCTTCTCGGGATTAATATAAAAGTGGTTTACAATGAAAGTATTGTTTAGGTATTTATTTTATTCGGGAAACTTAGAGTTCTTAAACAACATACATTAGAAGGCCATATCAAGTTTCCACGCATTGACAACAATGCCAAAAAAACCATAGTTTCCTTATGACGTAGGTGTTTAAATTATGATTTCGTTAAACTAGTTTGCAGTGGGTTTTTGTTTCATTGCTCCCTACAGACGTGGAAAATTAAACCAATTCGAATGTTCTAAATTACTTCGCACGGACTAATCCTAATATTGAGTCATACACTTTATGAAATACCTGTGAGGGAGGGCGGGCTTCTAGCTAAGTAATAAGACACGGAACAATTAAACAGGTTAAGCAATGTTTGCCGCTTGGTATCTGGATGGGTAACCAAGAGGCAAGACCCCTCTTTTCACCGGCACGCACGTTAATGCGTTGGTCCCAGCTGTTTAGTGGATCTTTGACAGGCCACAGGACGCAATGGCGCCTTCACCTTCCGCCTGACGTAGGTGCTCATCGGATACTGCTGTTTCGGGAGGTTCTTGTTCTGGATAAGGCGGGAGGAAACACCAGGGTGTCACCACTGTGTGGGTGGCCCTGAGGATACGGTGGTTCATATGGTGGAGGTCTGCCCGGCTTGGGCAGAGCACCGGCCGTGTCTTCATAGCGGCTGTCGGCGGCAGTCTCTCGCGTCTGGCCCAGCAGTGTTGGCAGCTCAAAGAGATGCCAACGGGGACGGGATCGGGGTCCACAAAGACCGATGCCTGTCAGTGTCGCAGGGTAGGGAATACCAGGGTCCTGGCGCATAGGCAGCTGAAGGAACACATTTGGGTTTTAGTCAGAAAAAGTCTGATATCCTCCCGCTTCAACCACAGCGAAAGAGGTCATTTGATGATTTCCCAAACTGAAAAAAAAAGGAATATCGTGTTACGTAGTATTTGCAGTTTTGTGGTCAAACGGCAGTCCTTCCTATCATAGTTGTCAAATGGCTAGGCAGATTATATAATTATGTGAGTACCGTTTTAATAATGATTTCGGCTGATTTTATGATTATTATTTAGTACGTACAGACACAGACAAAGTTTTGCCACCAAGCGATTCATCGTGTTCCGGCATGATGTCTGGTGATGCCGTATGGAGGACTGGTCTGGGTCTGGCAGTTGTGTTGCGATGTGTGCCGGGTATGATGCGCCAAATGTTGTTGTGTCGGGAGTTTGGTCGTGGAGGGTGACTAGGCTTTTGATGTAGGTACTAGCGCGCTTTACAATCAACGATTGCACTGCTTACCGTCAAGCAGAATTGCGGCCAAGCACTAGTTAATAATTATAAAAAAAAAATGTAAAGATAATTTTATTTTATTGTAACCATATAAATATTTTCATAATCTCTTAACTGACGATTACATATCACTAGGTACTAAATTAAAAGACTAACTATATAAATAAATACAAACAAAAGGGAAATGAGACATAAACGAGCTTATCCGCATCGCTGTCATATGGAAACGTAACCAAATAACTGGCAACATTATCACTTGAAATGCCAATGATAATTCTTTGGCCAAAGAATCCATGCCCTTTAGTCACCTGATATAATCTATGCGTAACACACTATTAAATACTATCAATTGGAATCACTTTGAAGCATATTGGTAATTCATTGCTCCATATGTAAAAAAAAATATGTTTAAATAAAGCCATGAATGTTATTGAACTATCAAAATTAAACACATTGAGTAACAATGGGTTAAATTTTAGTTTAGTTCAATAACATTCGTCATTTTTTTCTTTCTATTTGGTTTTAAGAAAAGGACAGAAGATAGTAGATACATATATCACTTTAGTCCTGTCAAGTTAGAATATCCTATAGACAGTTTAGATGTGATATAGAACTTGTCGTGTAAAATTTACGTCAAGCGCAGACTAATTTGCCAGGACTTAACTAATATTTATCTTCCGTCATTTTCTTAACGAAATAGAAGGGATAGGATGCACTGAACTTAAATGTAATTTAGTTTGTGAACAAGGGAACCGGCACCACCTGCAGTTTTACTTAGTATTTATTGTTAAAGAAAATGACATCAAACTTATACCCACCCATTGATAAAATATTAAACTAAGGTAGTTAAGTCACTAGCGCACTGAAAATGAAGCGTACAAAAGAAGGTAAGTCCAGTATCTCGCTTTAGTCACTCTCGATACACACGTTCCATACGCGCGTGTGTGCCATTTAAGCGCAAACGACACACACTAGCCATCTTTTTCTTCTCTATGCTTTAGATTGCGCCCCATCTCACTCACACTCTACCAACGTGTGAAATGTACGCAGAATAAAAAAATTGCATGTGTGTGCTGCTGCTCCGAACGGCACATTTATTTCGGTTAGTTTGTTAGAACATATTATATCAATGTACCCACCTACAAAACATGGATTTTGTTTAGATCAGCAACCTAATCGGCGAACACATTTTTGTCAAATGATTGCGACTCGTTGGGATCGTTTAGACCGCCCATTGGATCGTTAGGTCCAAACGATTCCAACCAGTCGCAATCATTTGACAAAAATGTGTTCACCGATTAGGGGGCAGGTTTAAGCCACCTAAAAGAGTTGTTCAATTATGCACCTAACCATTATAGAAATGCAGTTCTTTATATAAAAAATGACAGCTTAGTTCGGTACTAAGTTTTACTTTTGTATTAAGAACTTTGACTTAACCTCAATAAAGTTTGAAATACAAATACTGACTCAGTGGTTAAGTCTAAAACAGGAATTTTGGCGGGAAAGTAAAGCTGAGTGTCACGCTCATTTTTCATTGGACTATTAAAATTATTTTTAGTGTTGTTTACTAAATAGAAGTGCGTGATTTATGTAGTAAAAAGTGCATTCACTGCATTCAGTAAATAATACATAAGGAACAGTGATATCGCAACATAGTGGCCACATCATGACTTTGTCTCAAACCTCCCTCGTAAGACGGTGCACGCGGCTGTCTTTTTCGACATGAATAATTCATTACGTGACATTGGCTAAATGCACACTGAACTAGAGTTGGATTTCGTTTTGTAATAAGATAATGTTTTAATGATAGTTTTTATTAATTCCCAGACTAGTCGGACAACATGGCGACAATAATGAACAATTGTGGTGATTTGTGGAATTTGTTATCGTTCTAGATACGTTTAATGAATTAATAAAGAGACTTCTTGGGCGTATTCGGTTATAATTTTTAATCGTGCCAGTATTCTTGAAACAGGCAATTTCTTATACTATATGAAACTACCAAGTAGGTTGCAACAAAGACAACCTCCGTAAGAAGGAAATATTAATGACAGGTTCAGACCTCCAGTGTGTACCTATCCGGTGTTTCTCCTTAGACAATATTGCTCATCTTCCATCTTACACCTGCACCCGTGGGAGTTTTGGCGGGAAAGCGAAGATGAGCGCAACGCTCATTTTTCATTGGTCTTTTAAATTATTTATAGTGTCGTTTACTAAATAAAAACGCGTGATTTATGTAGTAAAAAGTGCATTTAGTGAACAGTGAAATATTGTAGCATAGTGGCCACATCATGTCTTTACGCTAAACTCCTTCTAATCGGCCTCACGCGGGAAACGAAAGGAGTTAGTTTAAGTTAGGATAAGTTTAGGATAAGTTAGAATAAGTTACAAAAGAAGAAGTGGAAAGTAAGATTAAAGAACAGGCTGTATGGCTCTGTACCGTTACCTTTCCATATGGAAAAAAAAGAATACTAATACTACCTGCACACGTGACGGCTGCGTCTGCGAATGTTCTCCGTTGCTAAATTTTGGAGCAAACAACTTAAAGAAAAAAAAACAAATGTACTAAGGAGCAAGGTAAATATGATTTCAGTAAGTATAAGTACCTACGTCATTCCAAGGTAAAGTCTACATATTATGGCATTTTTTTAAATTTATTTGTTTAATTTTTATTGAACAAAATTGAATTTGATGTCGACTCCCGACCAGGGCGTCTCAGGGCGCCTGAGGGCGCTGGGAATCCCGCTGCCTCAAGCGTTCCACCTCCTCCTTTGCCAGCATCACAGCTTCGCAGAAGGAGGTGACGGCCTGTCATGCACTCTCGCTTCGGACCATGGCCTGGACCAGGGTCGAACGCGACAGATCACCGCCGATCGCCGCTACTCCAGGACACGGCGGTGTTCTACCCAAGCCGGGTAGACCTCCACCATGTACTCCACCGTGTCCTCAGGGCGATCCACACAATGGTGACATCCTGGCGTTTCCTCCCGCGTTATACGGAACAGGAACCTCCCGAAACAATCGTGTCCGGTGAGGACCTGCGTCAGGCGGAACCTCTAGCCACTCCTCAAAGGGGGGACTTACCGACGCTAGTGTGGCGTGATGGCGTGCCTAACTGCTTCCCATCAGGCTGGACTGCAGTCAAGCACCAGTTTACAATTACAAAAAAAAACTCCAGTGTAACCTTTGGGTGACCTCATTCGTGTACCTTTGTGAGGATTGACTATGCGTGAGTATTAGGTGTTCTAGATTCTTTCGTAAAGGTTACCTATCTATAATGTAAATAGTATGTGGTAATGAAAACTGCGGAACCCAGTTACGCAACACATTGTAGCGATGGATTTCTTTTTGATAGTTCAGTAACGTTCAATACGTTACCTATTAATATCAATGAGTAGATAGTATGTTTGTTGGAACATACAAACGACAGCACATCAAGCTACTAAAACCTGTCAAATTTATTTATTAGACTTTCAACTTTATAACTAAAGAATTAAGGCTCAAAGTTGAGTGGGAATATCAAATGAAATAATTTCGAAGCATATTGCTAATCCATTGCTCTACATCATCATCATCAGTCCCTACTCGTCCACTGCTGGACATAGGCCCCCTTCATGGCACGCCAACAAGCTCCACCCTGAGCAGTTCTCCGCCAGCCACTACCAGCCACCTTTTTGATGTCGTCGCTCCATCTAAGGGCGTCCCACGCTACGTTTGCCGAGACTCGGTCTCCACTCGAGGACGCGTTTACCCCAACGGTTGCTCTACATAATTATTCGAAAATGTGTCTGCCCATTAGCGTAAATAACGCAATGTATGTTGTTGAATTGTCAAAATGAAGCCATCACTATTGATAGTGTATTACGCAATTACCCTGCTGTATCTTTGCCTGCCGTTACGTGACATCAGAATCTCGAAAGTCTGACAACAGTATTACCAAGTGATTTCGTCTTACCCAGTAACTGGGCTATAGAGGCCAGATATACAGAAAACTGGTACTCAAAACTGCATTCTGCTAGATTGGAATCCGACGATTTCGCATAGACAAAAGCTACAAGAACTCATCATCATCTCAGCGTTAATCCCAGTCGCATCCGAAGCTTTTTCAGTTTTGGAGTCTGGCGTCCGCTTTACCAGTCAAACTGCTCATTTGGCTAAACTTCGATATTTTCTGTGAAGCGACTTCCGACTGACCTCCACAGCCCGAAGGCGACATCGAAGCATTGCAGCTAAACCAATTGTTAGATAAAAGCTGCAAGAACTGATTAAACAATAATGAACACAGAACACAAGTGTGTGGTAACTAGGCTTTCGGTATTCTGTACGATGCATTTTGGAGAGTGTGCGTGAGAATTTCAGGACATAATAGGCTATTTGACAGATTTATAATTTTTATCTTGAATTACTTGGTTGCGGTTAAGAAGTTCACCCAAAGTTTTTTTTTTTTAATTTCAAATACGTATTTCGTAAGAAATATGCAATTAAAAATTCAAAATTCAAATAAGCCGCGAAAACGATATAATTAGCAATATGGCGTTGCGCCTGATAAGTGACGTCACAAGCGGTTTTCAGTTCTCAGTGGTGTTTGTTTGTAATTATTATTTGCTGTTGTTATCTAATAAAATGGTTACAAGTGGTGTGCTGTACTGGGTTGTACAAATAAATCGATCAAAAACCCCCGAAAAACAGTTTATAAGTTTGCCGAAAACAAGCGATGATGCGCGTATGACGTCATCGCGACATTAGCCAATCCGGATCGTTTCACAATGTGTGGCGCGAGAAACAAAAAGCCAAACATATGTATTTTGGATATATTAATTGTTATTCTTTTTTATTAAAACTCTTGTAAATGATATAAAGAACCCTCATTTTATGCCATTAAAGCAAAAAATCACAAATAATTGAATACTGTCAAATAGCCTATTCCGTCATCTCCGTTCCATCATCGGACGACCTGTCGACTGACCGTCTCCAGCGACCCTTACGTCGTCGACACTACTACGATCCGGAGGAACTTCTTTTTTGGCAATGGCATCTCGTAGTTGACCTTGAGAGGTCATGACTACTTAACGACTACGTGACTACGGACTATCCTGTGGTTGCCTTAAATGAACTTAAAGCCTCCAGCGAGGCACTTAGAAACTACTAAGCGACTACACGGTAAGGGCACTCCCTGTGGAGTACGAGTCTCAACTTAGAGCGTCGCTGGAGAGAACAGTAAGGGACGGTTGGATCGAAAATTGTTGCGGCTCATCTTTTATACCACGTTCATGAAGTGTGGTTAGGGTTGCCAGATGTCCGGTATTTAAGCATACAGTCCGGTATATTTAAGGTCTGTCCAGTGAAAAATAAAAGGTCATACCGGACAGAAAAATGTCCGATATTTTGGGGAAAGTCGGTACTACTGGTTACAAGCGCTAAGTCCTTCACGCGCACTCCGTGGTCGATTTTTTCTTTTTATATATAACTAGCTCTCCGCCCGCGGCTTCGTCCGCGTGGAGTTTGGTTATATCGCGCTTTTTAGATTTCCCTCGGGAATATCATTTTTTTTCCGGGATAAAAGGTACCCTGTGTCCTTTCTCGGGGTCTAAAGATTGTCTGTGCCAAATTTCATCAAAATCGGTTGAGAGGTTTAAGCGGGAAAGCGTAACAGACAGACAGACAGAGTTACTTTCGCATTTATAATATTAGTATGGATTATAAACTAGTGCTTGACCGCAATCCCGCCTGACGGTAAGCAGAGATGCAATCGTTGATGGTAAAGCGCGTTAGTTTATTAAGCCTATTCACTAAAAAAAACTGAGTAAATAGGAAGGAAGACGGCATTTGAGCGAGGTGATGCAATGTTAAACCCAACAGCATGACCAACGATGTTGCGCCAGAGGCAGATTGATCTGGAGACCTTCCACAACCAAACTCCCGACACAACAACATTTGGTGCATCGTACCCGGTACACATCGCAACACAACTGCTCAGACCCGTCCTCCGTAGGTATCTGCGTCTGCGGGCTCTCTCTTCATCACTGTATACCCTGTATAGACTATGCGATGTTTTTCAGTGTTTACCCAGTTGACCTAAATATCTACTGGTTGGAAGAAGCAATGTTGTTGGGTACGCCTTTCCCTCCCCAGGGTTATCCGGTATTTTTTGCTCCTTATCTGGCAACCCTAAATGTGGTTAGTGCGACTTGTCCCATAAGCGCCTAAAATTGAGACGTCGTTGGCATAAGCGGTTTGTGGGTTAGAGAAATGTGTCATTGTTTTCACAATAGGCATGATTATATTGTGAGCTTGAATGAATGACGCCTCTATTAAGAACAATAGAGGTATTCTCGGTACTATTGAAGCAGACTAAACGTTATTAATTCTTATTAGGTCAGGTTCTGTAGACTATACAAGGTCTAATATAGGTTTGTTTGGCATGTAATAAACATTGTTCAGCCCTACCGGACGCGATTGTTTCGCTATTCTGCAGATTTCGTTTCAAAAATTAACAACCAACTCTAAGCACATTAAACATGCATCCATATAGACAAAATCAGAATAATAAAAAAACGTTCTAAACTTAACATTAAAAAAGACTTACAGATTAAAAAATACGATACAAAGCATCATAATCTCAATAGGTGAGTGAACCGTATGTTCTTTTTTTGAAACTTATATTAATGTCTATAGACCAAAAAGTGGCCTGCATTTTAAAAGGCGAAATCGCCGTTTAATATTTGGAGTAGGACCATACATGGGTGCCGAGG
This sequence comes from Sesamia nonagrioides, assembly GCA_017933935.1. Lineage (NCBI taxonomy): Eukaryota > Metazoa > Arthropoda > Insecta > Lepidoptera > Noctuidae > Sesamia > Sesamia nonagrioides. The sequence continues at coordinate 88,371 of JADWQK010000043.1, forward strand.
GCCGAGGAGTATTTTTATGGAGTTGCCATGTCTTCGTAGATCGAGTAATCACAAGCCGGTATCGGTATCGATTCTCATCACAGGCAAAATGTTATTGGGTTTTTCCATCAGGAATTTCTCTGAAGCAGCCAGAAATCTGCTTTTCTGCGCAGTTTGATATTAGATCAGTAGACCGGCACCTTATTTTTTGGCGGATTATATCTTTAAATGAGCTTACCGGTTCTAGGCGGAGCGGAAGGGCGTGTCAGACTTTTACTGACTAAAATCCACCCATGTTCCTTGCCTGTGCGCTAGGGGTCGCATTACATCTTTCGTATAACCCGCGGGTAGACCAGCAAGCTTATTGCGTAAATGATAAATGATTTATTTTCTGAAAGTACATTTGTACGGACGACAGCAGGTTAACTTACCCGAAACTGTCAAATATTCCCAACCTTGACCCTTAATGCTTTCGGAAATATGACAGATTAGCGGCCGCCAGCGACTTCGTTCGCGTGGTTCAGTTATGCTCCGCTCCTATTGGTTGCAGCGTGATGTTGTATTGCCTAAAGCCTTCCTGGATTAATGGGCTATCCAACGCAGAAAGAATTTTTCTAATCGGAGCAGTAGTTCCTGAGATTAGCGCGTTCAACAAACAAACTCTTCAGCTTTATACATATATTAGTATAGATTTTAGTAGGTTGATGTGCTGTGAATCATCGTAACGTAACACTCTATCAATCTCAATTTAAATAATTTTGATCAATATTGCTTATCCATTACATTGTGTGTTCGAAAACTTTTGCTGCTCAACAAAGTAAATAACGCAATGAATGTTGTTGAACTGTCAAAATGAAAGGTAGTACTACAAATAGGTGTTATGTAATAATCCCGCCGTATGACATGGGACTTAAAACTTAACTTACGAAATGTGTGTGTACTTACTATAGGTACACCTCTGCCACTGACCTTTCGGGGATTAAAGCTGTTTTGTCAAATTAGTCGAAGTCATTTTTACAACCCGCCTTAGGCCGCTGCCTCGAATCTTGCGGGCAGCGGAGCGGCCGCGGTGGCGGCGCGGGAGCCGAGCGGGCATCGAAGACCCGTTCTCGAAACTAGCGGGCAGATCGCGCATCACTATAGCTTGGTAGTGTTGTGTTCACGATTGTGTCGACCAGATATTTGTTTTTATTCGCGAAAGAAATGTCTGAACAATGGCGGCAAAATTTTTTTGAATTAAATTTATTCCTAACGCTCGATCACCGTTCGCTGCCCGGCCGCTGCCCCGCTGCCGCGCGCTGTTTTCGAGAACCTGTCCATTTGATTTTACGCATAAGATCCTGCCGCTCAGTCGCCGCCGCCGCCGCCGCCCCGCTGCCCGCAAGATTCGAGGCAGCGGCCTTATACCACCTTGACCCCGCCACCTGCTCTTTTTTTTTTTTGTTGGGATGGGAAATCATCAAATGACTTCTCCCGCTCTTGGCGGTGCGGAAGGCGTGTCAGACTTTTACTGGCTAATACCCACCCACCCGTGCTTCTTCACGTGCTCGTGCGACGGCCACGGGCCAGGGCCACGGTTTCTTCTTTAACCAACCCGCAACTCTGACCCGGTCCCCCAGCCCTGGGTCGCGCTTATCATCAGAATGGTACGGACTGCTGCAGGTCAAGCTACCCCAAACTGCCAAATATTCCCAATCAACGTTGAGCCATAATGCTTTGGGACAGATCGTAGTAGCATGATGTTCTGTCGCCTGTACCGTGACTTAAAAAATTGTAGTACCTACTTAGTATAGTAGTTGTGGCCTAGTGGTTAAAACACCAGCCTCTCAAGTATGAGTGTGCGGGTTCGATTCCAGGTCAGGCAAGTACCAATGTAACTTTTCTAAAGTTTATGTAATTTCTAAGTATATCTTGGACACCAATGACTGAAGGTGAAGGAAAACATCTTGAGGAAACCTGGACTTTATAAGTCTGAAATCGCCAAACCGCATTGAGCAAGCGTGGTGATTGCGCTCAATCCTTCTCTGTATGAGAGGAGACCTGTGCCCAGCAGTGGGACGATAAAAGGTTGATGACGATAGTAGTAGTAATCTGTTCTGTATCTGCACCCTATTTATTTATTTATACATACTTTATTGTACACTTAAACATACGTTGATTAAAAACACATTGAACATAACAAAATATACAGTGCACGGCGTTATCGTTAATGATTCTCCTGAACCATAAATGGGATTATCGTTGTTGCAAATATTATAAATACAATACACTTTCTCGGTGGTAGGCCATAACATCGGCTTCCGGCAAAAGTTACCACCCACCAGACAAAGTCTTGCCGCCAAGCGATTAGTCGTGTTCCGGCATGATGTCTGGTGAAGCCGTACGGAGGACGGGTCTGTGCAGTTGTGTTGGGTTTATTTCGTCGGGAGGTTGGTTGTGGAGGTTCTCCAGATCAATACCCCTCTGGCGCAGCATCGTTGGTCGTGTTGTTGGGTTTAACATTGCATCACCTCGCTCAACTGCCATCTTCCTTTCTATTTACTTAGTTTTTTTTGAGCGAATAGGCCTTTAACAAACTAACGTGGTTTACCATCAACGATTGCATCACTGCTTACCACCAGGCGGGATTGCGTGCAAGCACTAGTTTCTAATTGTAAAAAAAAAAAAACTAAAATATATTCCTACATATCCAAAATTATACAAACATAAATAAATACATAGATACTGAACATAATAGGTAAGAAAAGTAATTAGGCAAACATTATTTGTTGAACAAGATCTAGTAATGTTCCTTCACAAGTCTGTTGAATTCCTGCAAGGAGTGCGCGCGTTTTATTTCAAGTCGCAATGCATTCCACAAACGAGGGGCCTGGCTTGAAGAGTAAAAGATTTTTCAAGGAACATTGTGGAATGCATAGGCTTTTTGAGCTTTAACTTATAACGATCTAATAATTATAAACAACGCAATAAAGGTTGTTGAACTGTCAAATTGAAACCGCAAAAAAATGTGTGTGATAATCTCCAAAGATATTTTTTTTTTTATTAAAGTATGTTCTAGCAATTTGAACCTAACATTAACAGACCTAGCTTGTTTTCGGCCAGTACCGTAGCGTATTGTACCACTAAATTATTTACCGCCATTGAAGGTCAATGGCTCGCTCGATAAAAATGACATCATATCCAAATTGATTTTAGAATTGGAACGATCGAATTATTTTTAATTTGACATTCACTTTTTAGCAGCGGATCCAAAATGGCGGCTTGTTTTAAATAATAAAGACATAACTTATCATGAATTGTGCTTAAAATCCCTGAAAGGCATATCAGAGTTGTACTCAATTATGAGTACAACAAATTACAAATAAGGATGCACCTCTTAAGGCGCATCCTTATTTCACCATGTAATGTGTAATATGTGACGCGTCCGGCAAAAATCCAAGTTTTACACTCGCTACTTCAATAGCTCGTCATTAATTAATAAATCCTTATTTTCCTGTTCTTGTTACTTCGGGATTCTCCATTAATCACATGAAGCTCAACAGGAATGGATGCATTTCTGCTTAAAACTTACCAAACTGTCTTGGATATGTAGGAAAGGAAAAGGTTTATTTACGGTAAATATAACGCAAAATATACGCATTTTCCTTGAACATGGAAGACCTCACTACGCCCACAGTTTTGGCAGTTTTTTAGTCTATGGCTTCCTGCTATGGCATATATGTAGAAATGACTAGCTGGGCCATGCGCTTTCACCCACGTAGGTTTTGATATGTTTTTTTTTATATGCTCCGCTCTTATTGGCCACAGCATGATGTTATATAGCCTAAAGCCTTCCTGGATTAATGGGCTATCCAACGCAAAAATATTTTTTTCAAATCAGACCAGTAGTTCCTGAGATTAGCGCGTTCAAACAAACAAACAAACTCTTCAGCTTAATATCCATATCAATACTAATATTATAAATGCGAAAGTATCTCTGTCTGTCTGTCTGTCCGGCTTTCACGCCAAACCCACTGAACCAATTTTGATGAAATTTGACACAGACAATCTTTAGACCCTGAGAAAGGACATAGGCTACCTTTTATCCCGGAAAAGTTTGATATTTCCGAGGGAAATTTAAAAAGCGCGATATATCCGAACTGCACGCGGGCGAAGCCGCGGGCGGAAAGCTAGTAGTAGTATAGATTAGATAATGAAGACGCAACATAGTACGTGAAAAAATTCACGAGGTCAAGAGCGTACCTACTGTTTTATTTTTAGCTACACGATTTTAGAGAGAGCAAACAGAGAGTTACGATTTTAGAGAGTGCAGAGTAAGCAAACTGAATTGGCAGCGGATTGACCTTGTTTGTCCAAGGACTTATGTTTGGTGGAACAGACTCGTCATGGACATGACAGAGGAAGGAAGGCAGAGGATGGTACAGTGACGCAGTTGGGATAGGTCAGTAGTCCAGCAGTGAACTGCTACAGCTTCATATGCTGCAGTACACTTTTGCGACATACGTGTCGCGACCAGCCGCACCAAACCACAATATTGAAATCACGTAAATCACATACAATATGTAAGTAAAGAAAACCCTGTCCGATCCGCGAAGGTATTGTTAGGTATCGATAACTGATTCTACTAATGCTTACAAGCTTAAAAAATCACCATTATCAGCCCCTACTCGTCCACTGCTGGACCTAGGCCTGTTCCATGGCACGCCAACAAGCTCGATTTTGAGCAGTTCTCCTCCAGCCACTACCAGCTACCTTTTTGATGTCGTCGCTCCATCTCGCCCAAGGGCGTCCTATGCTTCGTTTGCCGAGATGCGGTCTCCATTCGAAGACTCGCTTACCCCAACGGTTGTCGCCCCTTTTTTTTTTTTTGACGCTGTGTTGTGTTTTGGCCTTTACGTACCGTACGAAGGGCGTGTGTGGGACTTGCCCAGCCGAAGCCGGGAATACCCACTAAACCCACAGCGGCACTCCGGCATCGCCATAGTGGCGGGGGAGTGGGAAACTAGCGCAGCCTGAGCTACCTCTCCCCCGCCGGCGAAACTCGCCTAGCAAGGCGGGCCCTCAATTGCCCCTCCTAGGGAGGGGCCGTGGCTTCCGCGTGGTGAGCGATGTAAGGTGGGCGTCGGCCTCACGCCCACCGCTCACCTCAGGGAGGGAGAAAGCGGGCGAAATCCCGCCTTCTCCTCCCCCTACGCCGCCTGCGGAGCACCGGAGCGAGGGGATCCTCCTCCCGCTCGCGCTCCGCGGCCTCCTTCAGCGACATCACGACCTCGCAGAAGGAGGCCATCGCCACCCAAGCCTCCTCGCTCCCCACCATTGCTCTGACGATGGCGGGCAGCGAGAGGTCCCCTCCAACCGCCGTGACAAGATCACGGCGCGGCACGGCCCACGACGGGCACACCGTGAGGGTGTGTTCCGCCGTGTCCTCCGCCGCGCCACAGCCGTGGCACGACGGTGTCTCCTCTCGTCCTACCCGGTGCAGGTACCTGCCGAAGCAGCCGTGACCGGAGAGTACCTGCACCAGACGGAAGGAGAGGAACCCGTGACGCCTGTCGAGCCAGTCCTCCAGGACCGGCCCGATGGCGTCGAGGGTACGGCGGCCGAAGACGGCGGAGGCGAGGTCCTGCGTGCAATGCTGGACAAGAGCGACCCTGGCTTCCCGCCGGACGGCCTCCCTCACTTCTGGGGCCGGACGCTCGCCCAGCGCCCTGCGCCCCGCCGCGCCGTCCACTCGTACACTCTGGCGAGCACCCACGCCTCGAGCTCCCAAGGCGGGGTGCCCGCCAGAGCGCATGCTGATGCGAAGCCTACCGTGCGGTAGGCCCGCGCTGCCCGCTGGGCGATGGCCCTTTGGGACGCCCGAAGAGCGGTGGCATTCTCCCTCCTATGGAGGGAATCCGCCCAAATGGGGGCCCCATAAAGGGCCATACTCCGCACGCGCGGGCGTATAGACGCCGGCACCGCATGCTTGGCCCTCCCATATTCGGCATGAGCCATGAGAGGGCGCCCGCAGCTTTCAGCAGGCGCGTCGACAGCCCGCTAAAGTGCGGGCCGAAGCGCCACCTGCTGTCCAACGTGAGGCCCAGATACTTCATCTGGGCCTTGACCCCGATCCTGACGCCCTCCACAAAAATGTGGGCGTCATGTGGGGGGCGCTGCCGGGGGCCGTGAAAGAACACGGCCTCCGTTTTGTGCAGCGCCACCCTCAAGCCCAGGCGGCGGATCCTTCCGGCCACTAAGGATCCGCCCGCCGACGCCAAACTGGCTGCCTCCCGGAAGGTGCTCCCGCGGGAAGTGAGGAGAGTGTCATCTGCGTAGCAGGAGCCAGTTGTAACCGACGTTCCACAGAAGAGGCCCTAGAACGGACCCCTGTGGAACGCCGGCCCCGACAGCGTATCGCCGGAGCTGGCCAGCCCCGTCTACGAGGAGGACATCACGGTCCTCCAAGTAGCTGGCCAGGAGGCCCCGCAAGTACAGGGGCACTCCGTAGAACCGGAGCGCTTCCAGGATGGTGGAGTGGGGGATGGAATTAAAGGCGTTGGCAATGTCGAATGACACAGCCAACACTCCATCCCCCACTCCCACCGCCTCTGTCACCTGGCCCTTTAGACGGGCCAGGGCGTCCACTGTCGAACGACCAGCTCGGAATCCGAACTTGGCGTCCGACAGGTCCGGTCCCATGCTCCGCAGATGCCGCTTGAGACGGCCGGCGATAATCCCCTTGAACATTTTACCGACCTCATCGAGCAAAACGATGGGCCGGTAAGCCGAGGGGAAGTCCGCCGGCCGCCCTTCCTTCCGGAGGAGGCACAGTTGGCCATCCCGCCATGGTTTCGGGAACCTCCCCAACGCGAAGCACGCGCTGAAAAGGTCCCGAAACCTGCCCTCTATTTCGGTGGCCGCGATGGCCACCACCCGTGCGGGGACCCCGTCCGGGCCGGGAGCCGTCTTTTTGGCGCGGAGACGAAGAGTCGCCGCGCCAAATTCCTCCTCTGAGACTGGAGGAGGAGGAGCTTCCTCCTCCGGTTGAGCCCCTCCTCGTGTGGGGTCCATCACTGGTGGGGTAAAATGCAGTTAGATCAATTGTTGAACTTTTGAGGGCTCCAGCAACCCGTAACTACTGCCATTAGATGTTCGTATGGCAACCGATACCTTGGCTTAACGTGCTTTCCGAGGCACGACCAGACCAGTGCAAATATTCATATTCATGCATACAAATACTTGCACTGTGCGGGAATCGAACCCGCGCCACCTTGCGCAGCGGTCGCGTCCGCTACCGCTACGCCACGGAGGCTGTCCCACGTGGGCTGTTTTTTTTTTAAATTGTAGTATCTTCTAACTAAGATGTTAATCGAAATTAAGTGATGTAAAGTACAATTTTTTTCAAAATCAAATACTATTAATTTATTTGGATAAAGATTAATATTATGGTATATATAGCCTAAAGCCTTCTTGGATTAATGGGCTATCCAACGCAAAAAGAATTTTTCAAGTCGGGCCATGAGTTCGTGAGAGTAGCGCCTTCAAACAAACAAAGTCTTCAGCTTTATATACATAACATTATATAGATACATAGACATATAACAGCTTTATCTAGCTAAATTATCTACATAATTTACGACTTCTTACAGACATTATAATTATGTACTTCCGTGTATGTATCAATCAATGTATTGTATGTTCTTACAATCACCAGTAATTCCATTCCGTATGTCAAAAATGGATTTACGTAATGGTCATAGAATAGCCATTGCATTTTATACAAAGAACAATGAGTCAGTATGACTCAGAAAAAGGATCATTAGAGATTGAAACGTCAATTTTATTCCGCAAATAAAAGTAATCTGGCATTGAAAAAATCACGTATAAAGCAGTGTGAATACCTAAGTCAATGCCTCAACAGCGCAGTAGGTACTACCCGCCGCTTTCACGTTAGTTCGTAAGGAGATTTGTGTCGGGTACGATGCCCCAAATGTTGTTGTGACGGGAGTTTAGTCGTGGAGGGTCTCCAGATCAATCTGGCGCAGCATCGTTGGTAGTTTGGTTTAACATTGCATTACCTCGTTCAACTGCTGTCTTCCTATTCACTGAGTTTTTTGAGTGAATAGCGTTTTAATAAACTAGCGCGCTTTACCATCAACTATTGCATCACTCCTTACCATCAGGCGGGATTGCAGTCAAGCAGTAGTTTATAATTATATAAAAAAAAAAAAGTTAGTTTAATTATTGCACAGCGACTCACTTCACGTTCAGAGCCGAAATAAAGTCTGTGTTGCCCTGTACAAGTTTTTTAAGTATAGACAAATATTTAAAGTTTTTAATAACCAGCATTTGTACTGCATAGCAGAGTCGAGTTCAAGGTTTTCCTTTAATTAACAATGAAACTTACCCACTTACGATTGTTTGTTTTTTAGACCTGACTTTTTTACTCGCCTAGTGATGTTTTGGGCACTAATATCCTTGAAAATTTGTTTTTATTCAATGCTATATATGTATAAAGTAGTGCTGGATCGCGATCCCATCCTATTATTTTGAACATCCTTGACAATAATTTGAATCTAAAAATACTAGCACTTATCTAGGATTGAAGATTGTAGATACGATACTTACTTATACAGCACCCTAATTGCGTAATATACTATTTTTAGAGTTTTTGGTTTGATTGCTAAGACCTTTGAGCCATTTCTTCGTTGCTATCTTGTTTTCTTTCGTAACCTATGCTAACTAATCCTTTTTTTTTTTGCTTAGGGGTGGAAAATACTCGTGCATGTCCGCCGCCCTGGGGTGGCCGACGGGGTCTGTCAGACTCCTACTGACCTAAAAACCACCCCGGTGTCTCTTCTGGTACGAGCGCGCGTGGGGCCGCGGGAGTCTATACTCTTCTACGGCCCCAGACTCTCGTGTGTCGTTCAATCCCCGCACAGTGCAAGTATTTGTATGCATGAATATGAATATTTGCACTGGTCTGGTCGTGCCTCGGAAAACACGTTAAGCCGTTGGTCCCAGTTGCCATACGAACATCTAGTGGCAGTCGTTACGGGTTGTTGGAGCCCTCAAAAATCCAACAATTGGTCTAATTGCAATGCTTTGATGTCTCCTTCCGAAAAGGCTTTAGCACCATAGACCACATACATACGCTGCGGCAAGTTATACAGAAGTCCGAGGAGTATAACAAACCACTATGCTTAGCGTTTGTGGACTATGAGAAGGCTTTCGATTCAATCGAGACTTGGGCGGTGCTACAGTCTCTCCAGCGGTGCCAAATTGACCATCGATACATTGAGGTGATAAAGTGTTTGTACAAAAACGCCACCATGTCAGTCCGTCTCCAGGATCAGGACTCAAAACCAATCCAACTCCGGCGTGGAGTGAGACAAGGAGATGTCATATCTCCCAAATTATTCACTGCTGCGCTGGAGGATGTCTTTAAGCTCCTGGACTGGGAAGGACTTGGCATCAACATCAACGGCGAGTACATCACAAATCTCCGTTTTGCAGATGATATCGTGGTCATGGCTGAGACCCTGGAAGACTTAGGCAAAATGCTCAATGACCTCAGCAGAGCTTCCCTACAAGTGGGTCTAAAGATGAACATGGATAAGACGAAGATCATGTCGAACTCTCATGTCGCACCCACTCCAATTCTAGTTGGCTGCTCTGCACTCGAAGTTGTTGACGAGTATATACAGTATGTTAAATAACAGAGGGCGTTCCCTTAAACTCGTTAATATATATCATTAATAGATTAAAATAAAATTATCAGCATAGAAAAATAAGCATAAAAAAATCCGAATAAAAAAATTCTAATTGGAAATAAATTTGAAACCTCCTGTTTTAAATCAAAATAGTAGTCGTCATGTTTAAATAAATTGCGACGTTGCCATCTTTCATGTTCGCGTGTACAGTGTGTTTCTTTTACATGTCAATTTAAAATTTTTATTGAATATTTACATATTTGAAAAAAATTTAAAACATTTTGTTTTCGAATGGAAATATTTTTTTTAGCATGTATGTATGCTATACTATTTCGGGTTAACGGGAACGCCCTCTGTTAGTTAACATACTGTATACCTGGGACAAACAGTTCAACTAGGTAGGTCCAATTCGAGAAAGAGGTGTCTCGTCGAATCCAGCTCGGCTGGGCAGCGTTCGGGAAGCTACGCTACATCTTATCGTCGTCCAAGATACCACAGTGTCTCAAGACTAAAGTCTTTGACCAGTGTGTGTTGCCAGTGATGACTTACGGAACTGAAACGTGGTCGCTCACAATGGGCCTCATACGAAGGCTCAGAGTCACACAAAGGGTAATGGAAAGAGCTATGCTCGGAGTTTCTCTGCGTGATCGAATCATAAATGAGGAGATCCGCAGAAGAACCAAAGTCACCGACATAGCTCTGCGAGTCGCTAAACTTAAGTGGCAGTGGGCAGGGCACATTGCTCGTAGAACCGATGGCCGATGGGGCAGTAAGGTTCTGGAGTGGCGGCCACGTACTGGAAGACGCAGCGTAGGGTAGTAACCCAACAAGGTGGACCGATGACCTGGTGAAGGTCGCGGGAAGCCGATGGATGCGGGCAGCACAAGACCGGTCAACGTGGAAAGCCTTGGGGGAGGCCTTTATCCAGAAGTGGACATCCATAGGCTGAAGAAGAAGAAGAAGAAGAAGATGTCTCCTTCGGGTTGTGGAGGTCAGACGGCAGTCGCTTCACGGAAAATGTCGAAGTTTAGCCATATCAGCAGTTGGACTGGTAAAGCGGAACCCAGACTCCAAAGATGAAAAAGCTTCAGATGCGACTGGGATTAACGCTGTGATGATGATGATGATGATGACTGTCGTGCTGACCCGGTCTGGCCGGCCTCGCACGCACGGGGTAGTGAGGTGTTAAACTACCACGTGCAGCGCGTGCAGGCTCCCGCGCGCGCCTCCGCCTCGGTGTCCATCAGATAAGGGCCGGGGACTTCCCCATAACCCTCGCCCCTGGACCCATTCTTGGGGGCCGGAAGAAGGCGTTGTCCGCCCTTACTCGGCGCCCGGTGCGTCTTCTGCGGCCCGGGAAGGAAGTTGAGATCTCCTTCTCCCGTTCCGTAGCTTCCTGTGTGGTGTCCTTCTGCGAGCACGTGATGTCGCAGAAGGACACCACTGTGTCCCACGACTCTGCGCTACCGACCATCCTCCGCACTACTGCCGGCAGCGTCAGGTCGCCTCCTATTTTATTTGTGGCGCCTAACCTTTTTGGCGGGAAAGCTAATATGAGTGTCACGCTCAGTTTTCATTGGACTTTTAAATTATTTATAGTGTCGTTTACAAAAGTCGTGTCAAAAGCGCGTGATTTATTTAGTAAAAAGTGCATTCAGTAAATAATTCATAAAGAACAGTGAAATGTCGCAGCAAGGTGGCCACATCATGACTTTGCCTCAAACTCTCATAGACGGTTCACGCGGCCGTCTTTTTCAGCTGTCATTGGCGATATCCGCCATTATTGTGAAATAAAATTACTTATCAAAAAATTTCTATAATTTGGTACACGTGTTATGGGAAATATTGTGGTATATATTCCACAGAGGCCATTGATCAAGAGTTGAGGTTTAACCTCACCTTGAAAAAAGAAGACAAATTTATAAAAATAGTAGACTAAGGTCCGTATTACAGAACGTCACTCAAAACTCAAGCTCTACATATGTCTCGTTTGAAGCCTTTTGATTGGTTGAAACTAGTTTTAAGTAATGCTTAAGCAGAGATCAATGCTTGAGTTTCCTTCTGGAATACGCACCTAAGGCCCTGATATTTTGTTACGCAACTTCGTAGGCTGTATTTCAAGAACAGATAGCTAGAAAGTTGAAATTTTCACAGATCAAAGCCGGTTTTTGAACCGGCAACAGATACCATATGTATATCATTTGAGATAGGGCAAGAAATACATTGGCGCGGGTCCTCTTGTTCACAAACTAAACTAATTTTAAGTTAAGTGCATCCTTTTCTATCTATTTCATTAAGGAAATGATAGAAGATAACATTTTAGTTTAATCCTGTCAAATTAAGTTATTCCATAGACATTTTTTTTTGTTCATTTCTTTCCGTTCAGGCGAATGGAAAAGGCAAAGGCATAGTACGCTATACAGCCAAGTCTTCAGTAATTTTTTTCTTCATTAAATATCTATCCTAACTTATCCTAATTTATCCTAACTTATCCTAGCATAACTTAACCTAAACTAACTCCTTTCGTTTTACGCGTTTGGACGATAAGGAGCGGTTTAGTGTAAAGACATGATGTGACCACTATGCTACAATATTTCATTGTTCTTTTTGAATTATTCACTGAATGCACTTTTTACTACATAAATCACGCGTTTTTATTTAGTAAACGACACTATAAATAATTTTAAAAGTCCAATGAAAAATGAGCGTGACACTCATCTTGACATTCCCGCCAAACCTCCTAACCAAAAAGCTTCCATAGACAGTTTAGACGCGATTATAAACATACTGATCAAAAATACATAAATTTACGTCAGGAGCGGACAAATTTTATACTATTTTGCAGTGGCGGATTTACCAATAGGCTAAGTAGACTGAAGCCTAGGGCGGCAGAATTAGAGGGGCGGCAAATTTGGCCCAATTAAAAAAGAACTTATAATTATGTGCAGAAAACTTATAATTGGCGAATATAAAATAGGAAGAAAGCGACTTAGTGGAGTTAAGTATAAAAAGAAGAAAGAAGAAGAAATGATTGACCGCAATCCCGCCTGATGGTAAGCTATGATGCAATCGTTGATGGTAAAGCACTCTAGTTTATTAAGAGCCTATTCACCCAAAAAAACTAAGTGAATAGGATGGAAGACGGCAGTTGAGCGAGGTGATGCAATGTTAAGCCCAATAACACGACCAACGAAGCTGCGCCAGAGGGAGATTGATTGATTGACAAAAGAACATTATTCGGCGATATTTTTTGTCTTTTCCATAGATTTAGGATCTCATTGCGTCTATGGTCTGTTTTGTGATAATGCATAACGCAATTTTAATCTTTCAAAACACGTTCGATGCAGGATGATTACCCGATATACTAAGTCACCTTGTTTGAATTTTTTCCTCGGACTCTGATTCCGTTCGCAGATGTGTTTACCTTGATTCATTGCATACTCGCCGCTTATAACGTGTCCAGCGTAAAAACTAAGGCTTTTCCAATGACCAATATCATTGAATATTGTAATTTGTGTTGCCCTATGAATGATTTTCTGGTGTTTCTGGCAACTCTCGTCATTTTAATAACGTCCACAGTCTGGATCTCAGTGTCAATTTGCCAAAACTATCTCCGATTTCCACATACAGTAGGACCCCGATTATTCGGACCTCAGTTATCCAGATTCACGGTGATCCGGACTACCAACAGTGTCGAGTTTATTCTAACATGAACGTGTCGGAACTGGCATGGAAGAACCTAGCCTTTTAGGATTTTTGATTATCCGGATATAAATTTCTAAGTACTACGGATACTACCTAAAACAATCGGGATAATCGGGCCTCATACGATGGCTCAGAGTCACACAAAGGGCGATGGAAAGAGCTAGGTATGCTCGGAGGTCCTCTGCGTGATCGAATCAGAAATGAGGAGATCCGCAGAAGAACCAAAGTCACCGACAAAGCTCTTCGAGTCGCTAAACTTAAGTGGCAGTGGGCAGAGCCCATTGCTCGTAGAACCAATGGCCGATGGGGCAGTAAGGTTCTGGAGTGGCGACCACTTACCGGAAGACGCAGCGTAGGGAGGCCCCCAACAAGGTGGACCGATGAGCTGGTGAAGGTCGCGGGAAGTCAATGGATGCGGGCAGCACAAGACCGACCATCGTGGAAAGCCTTGGGGGAGGCCTTTGTCCAGCAGTGGACATCTATAGGCTGAAGAAGAATCGGGGTCTTACTTCACATACATTTTTGAAAGATATTGTCATTTATTTGTCGACGAGATGAGACTGCAACAATACCTACTTTAAATGTTTTCAATTATGAGAATTGGCCTTCAAGTTAAGCTACGCTTGCCGAGGTCGATTCGTAGATGGGTGACCATCTACATACCCAGTCTATTTCGTTCCCTTGCTGCGACTCTCATTCCTGAACCAGATTTCTGCACCCGAATTGCGTAACACACTGTTAATATAAATTTGAAGCATATTACTAATCCATTGCTCCATATATTCGAAAAATGCGTCTGCTCAACAATGTAAATAACTCAATGAAGGTAATTGAGCTGTCAAAATGAAACCCTTTGCTAATGATACTGTATTACGAAATTATCTGCTGGTCAGAAAAAATATTAAAGTTTTAGCGTATTCGAACTTTATTTGTGTAGGGAATAAAGTTATTTTTTCCTGTCATTATCATCAGCCTCTACTCGTCCACTGCTGGACATAGGCCTCTTCCATGGCACGCCAACAAGCTCGATTCTGAGCAGTTCTCCGCCAGCCATTACCAGCCACCTTTTTGATGTCGTCGCTCCATCTCGCCCAAGGGCGTCCTACGCTAGGTTTGCCGAGACGCGGTCTCCACTCGAGGACTCGTTTACCCCAACGTTTGTCGGTTCTGCGGCATATGTGACCAGCCCATTGCCACTTCAGCTTGCTAATCCTCTCAGCTATATCGGTGACTGATGGTGGTGATTTTTTCCTGTACCTCACAAACAGTCATAGTGGTCAGATATGCCGCTTGTCGAAATGTAATCAAATAACAGTGTAAATCGCGAATGCAAATTAGAAGAATAATGTTCAATTCAATTCAATTCTTGATTAATGAAGCCTTTGTGGGACAGACGCCACAATTTTGCCAAGAACACGTGCGAACGATTAATAAACCATCAAACGCTGGAGAGTATTTAGCGCGAATTAAAATAATAATAATATATATCTTGTTATTAGGAGGGGCCGGACTGGGTACATCTTATTGTGCGAGAAGACGCATCAGCCAAGGGTTTTTTAGCGAGGTGTCCTTCACCGGTAACCCCCATATCTGGGGGCCGTTCCTCTATCCGCCACCTGGGCACGCGTCCGATGGCAGGCCAGAAACTGCGCACGAAATCCTAATTTATCCTTTTTTTTTTCGCTGTGGTAATGCCTTTAGGCACCGTACCCCGAAGAGAGTGTGTGGGACTCGCTCAGCCGAAGCCGGGAATACCCACTAAACCCACAGCGGCATTCCGGCATCGCCATAGTGGCGGGGGAGTGAGAAACTAGCGCAGCCTGAGCTACCTCTCCTCTCGGCGGGCCCTCATTTAGTGGCTTAGCCACCCACGTGGTGAGCGATGTAAAGCGGGCGTCGGCACCTTCTCGTGCCTCACACCCGCCGCTCACCTCAGGGAGGGAGAGAGCGGGCGAAATCGCTCCGTGGCCTCCTTCTGCGACATCACGACCTCGCAGAAAGAGGCCATCGCCACCCAAGCCTCCTCGCTCCCCACCATCGGTCCCCTCCAACCGCCGTGACAAGATCGCGGCGCGGCAAGGCCCACGACGGGCACACCGCGAGGGTGTGTTCCGCCGTGTCCTCCGCCGCGCCACAACCATGGCACGACGGTGTCTCCTCTCTTCCTATCCGGTGCAGGTACCTGCCGAAGCAGCCGTGACCGGAGAGTACCTGCACCAGACGGAAGGAGAGGAACCCGTGACGTCTGTCGAGCCAGTCCTCCAGGACCGGCCCGATGGCGTCGAGGGTACGGCGGCCGAAGACGGCGGAGGCGAGCCCCTGCGTCCAATGCCGGACAAGAGCGACCCTCGCCTCCCGCCGGACGGCCTCCCTCACCTCTGGGGCCGGACGCTCGCCCAGCGCCCTGCGCCCCGCCGTCCACTCGTACACTCTGGCGAGCACCCACGCCTCGAGCTCCCAAGGCGGGGTGCCCGCCAGAGCGCACGCCGCTGCGAAGCCCACCGTGCGGTAGGCCCGCGATGCCCGCTGGGCGATGGCCCTTTGGGGTGTCCGAAGGGCGGTGAGGTTCTCCCTCCTATGGAGGGAGTCCTCCCAAATCGAGGCCCCATAAAGGGCCATACTCCGCAGTATGCCGGCGTATAGACGCCGGCACCGCATGCTTGGCCCTCCCATATTTGGCATCAGCCACGAGAGGGCTCCCGCAGCCTTCAGCAGGCGCGATGACAGCCCGCTAAAATGCGGGCCGAAGCGCCACCTGCTGTCTAAGATGAGGCCCAGATATTTCATCTGAGCCTCAACCCCGACCCCCACCCCCTCCACATAAATGTGGGCGTCAGCCGGGGGGCGCTGCCGGGGGCCGTGAAAGAACACGGCCTCCGTTTTGTGCAGCGCCACCCTCAAGCCCAGGCGGCGGATCCTTCCCGCCACTAAGGATCCGCCCGCCGACGCCAAAGTGGCCGCCTCCCGGAAGGTGCTCCCGCGGGAAGTGAGGAGAGTGTCATCCGCATAGCAGATGACACTCGTGCCTCGAAGGAGGGTTCCCCGCAGGAGCTAGTCATAACCGACGTTTCACAGAAGAGGCCCTAGAACGGACCCCTGCGGAACGCCGGCTCCGACAGCGTATCGCCGGAGCTGGCCAGCCCCGTCTACAAGGAGGACAGCACGGTCCTCCAAGTAGCTGGCCAGGAGGCCCCGCAAGTACAGGGGCACTCCGTGGAACTGGAGCGCTTCCAGGATGGTGGAGTGGGGGACGGAATTAAAGGCGTTGGCAATGTCGAATGACACAGCCAACACTCCATCCCCCACTCGCACCGCCTCTGTCACCTGGCCCTTTAGACGGGCCAGGGCGTCCACTGTCGAACGACCAGCTCGAAATCCGAACTGGGCGTCCGACAGGTCCGGTCCCACGATCCTAACTTATCCTAATTTATACCAACTTAACCTAACCTATCTCCTTTCGTTTCCCGCGTGAGGCCGACAAGCAGGAAGTTTGGGTAAGGTCATGATGTGGCCACTATGCTACAATATTTCACTGTTCTTTATAAATTATTCACTGAATGCACTTTTTACTACATAAATCACGCGCTTTTATTTAGTAAACAACACTATAAATAATTTTAAAAGTCCAATGAAAAATGAGTGTGACACTCATTAATATTATATCAATGGTGACACTCATCTTGACATTCCCGCCAAAACTCCACCCATAGATTATAGGAAGTAATCCTACATCTATGGGTACACCGACAGTAGTATGTGACGTCAAACATGACGCGAATACAAGAATGCAGTAGAATGTATGCTAACCTTCGTCGTATCGTTTGAAATAGGTAAGTTACGCATTGTTGCACTTTGAAGGAAATATTTCTGCAGTATGATTCTGTTACATTTTTTTAATAAACATAAACAAGTGCTTGACCGCAATCCCGCCTGATGGTAAGCTATGATGCAATCGTTGATGGTAAAGCGTGCCAGTTTATTCAGAGCCTATTTACTCAAAAAACTGAGTGAATGGGAAAGAAGACGGCAGTTGAGCGAGATGATGCAATGCTAAACTCAACAACACGACCAACGAAGCTGCGCCAGAGGGAGATTGACCTGGAGACCCTCCACGACCACACTCCCGACACAACAACATTTGGCCCTTCGTACCGTATGGCTTTACCAGACATCATGCCGGAACACGGCGAATCGTTTGGCGGCAATACTTCGTCTGGTGGGTAGTAACTTCTGCCGGCAGCCGATGTTTGACATGACACCGAGAAAAACACCTCACCGTGAAGACTAAACTAAAGTGATTCTGGAGTGAGTTGTCATTCCAAGTAATGCTAGGGATTGACACTATTAGTGCCGGGAGGACACGGCGCGGCATACGCTGGCAAAGTGTGCCGCTTAGGAGGAGCTGCGCCGTGCCCTCATCTCTAAAGTAGACAATGACCTGTCGCTACTGGCCGTAATCCGTCGGCAGCGAAAAGTCCTGGGATGCAGTGATTTCCTTCTGCGAAACAGTCGTCTCACAGAAGGAGGCTGCGGAAAGGGAGAAGAGGTCTTGTCTATTCACCCGGCCCTCAGCTGGCGCACCAGGCGTTGGCGGAGGGATGATAACGCCCTCTTCCAGCCCCTCTAAATAGGTTCAGGGGTAACAGACTCGGTGATGTCTGTTGCCCCCTAAACATCAGGACCCGAGGTGGCGGCGCGAAATGTTCCATGCGTGCTACTCTTAGACGTCACGGAGGGAGTCAAACACCGCACTCTTCCCCTGACCCCAGGAGGCCCACAGGCGCGGGCCGGCACCAATCGGAAGCAGTGTTAGTTCTCGCAACCTCCGGTGTATGTGTGAAATGGAATACCGGGGTGGTTTTTAGTCAGTAAGAGCGACAGACGCCACTGTCCACCCCATGGCAGCGGAAATCCATGAGGATTTTCCACCCCGGAACAAAAAGGTAGTGACACTATTGACAGGTCACCCTAATCTCACTTCAACTAACGGTAATGGTTCCACGGTAAGATTTTACAGAATCAACGAAGTTGGTAGTAACTGCTTCATATTATTTTTGTGCTTCAGTTTCTTATTTGCCAAAATGCTATTTAAACAAAGCGTGAAGGCTTGAAGAACTGGGAATAAAGTTCACGCATACTCCATTGAAAAGGGAGGATCCTTTGCCCAGACGGCTGTTATTTCTGGCTGGCACGGTTGGTATTGGGAAGTTGTATGTATGCTAGTTGCATGGTAAACTCTGCTTGGGTTGTTCGCATGTAAAGTTTGTAGATACCGCTGCTAAAAAAGTAAGACTTTAAGGTGATCTTACCTTGCCTATCCAGTAGTGGACTTCATGTGGCTGAGATTATGATGATGATGATGATAATGAAAGAAAAGGACGGATAATAAATATTATAATTATGTTATGTTCACATTGATATTGGAGTCTACCCTGGACTGTATTCTAACCATAGACTAGACGAGTAAAAAACATGACGTGTGAAAAAATAAACATTTGCAAGTAAGTATACGTCATTGTTTCGCTGTTTCTGAACAGAAAACCTTGAACTCTGGCTTTGGCAGTTCAAAGCGCTGGTCATTACTACATCAGGGTCGTATTGACCCAGGAAAAGAAACATTACAAAAGTTACACTACAGGGTAATTGCGTAATACACTATCAGTAGCAATGGGTTTTATTTTGACAGTTCAACAACATTCATTGCGTTATTAACGTGCTTGAGCAGACACTTCTCTCGAACATATGGACCAATGGATAAGCAATAGCTTGAAAATGATTCAAATAGACACACGTCTTACCATCAACCGGTATTGCGGTTTATAATTATAAAAAAAAAAGTGAATCAAATCAAACGTGGACTACCCTATCCACCGATCGGTCCACTAACGGATTAAGCTAACCAATTCCGAGGTCCTACTAATGGTACTCCTCGACTTACAACGTTGTTTTTTTTTTTAATGGAAATCATAAAATAGTCTCTCCCGCTCTAGGTGGAGCGGAAGTGCGTGTCAAACTATTCCAGATCAAAACCCACCCGTAGCCCTTGCAGTAGACTCATGCCCCTTGTCATCATCATCATCAGCCTTCACGTCTGTGGGTAAATTAGCTAGCCTATACCTAATTTTGTTTGACACTGTACAGTTTTGTAAAACGTAGGTATATTGTCCCAAATTATCCGTTAGTACATTATACATAAGTACAGACGACCGCACATCAAGCTACTACAATCCCTCAGATTTCTTTATTACATTTTCAGTCTTATACCTAAAGCATTAAGGCTCAAGGTTGATTGAGAATATTTGACAGTTTTGGGTAGCTTGACCTGCTGTCGTCCGTACTACATATATTCATATAAGGATTTTGTTGGCCTTGTAACTTTTACATCTGTTGACAGTCCTATTTTATCCTGCCATATCCACTGTGATATGAAAACATTGTATAAGCAATTAATTTTAAGAGTTATCGTGGAGTTTCCTGCCGGCTCTACGCCATAGGAAAAACCCGTGCACCCAGACCCTAACGTTTCATAAGTTGTCATGGTTGGTTTATGTCAAATAAAATATTTTGATTTTATGAAAGTATATTTAGCTAACAAAAACAACAAAATTTTATTCAAAAGTACATTTTACGTACAGACGACATCAGATCAAGCTGCTACAATCTGTTAGATTTCTTTATTAGATTTTCAATTTTAAGGCCTTAAGGATTAAAGTTGTGTAAGGGATATTTGACAGTTTCGTGTAGTTTTACCTGCTGTCTTCCGAACGAAAAGATTTAAATTGCTGGATTTGCGTCTTCTCAGAACTTATATTTGAGCCAAATTCGATAAAGAATAGAGGTAAACAAGTAGTTTACACCTAAAAGACAGATGTTAACAACCTTTTCTACATGATGATTTTCATAAAAGTAATAATCCTACTTCCTACTAATCTGAACAGTTTATTTATGTTTAGATATTTATGATTTGCATAGAACGTGTAACAGATTTGAATGAAATATGACACACATGTAAGCTAATTTCCTAATAGGTTACAAGTTTTGATACATATATATTTTAATTTGTCCATACTTGAAAGTATTACAATGCATGTGTTATGCAGTTGATTTGAAAGTAATTAAAATACGCAAAATTGTATTGACAAATTCATCAACTTTATTCATTGGTTGAGTTCCACAAAATGTGTTTAATATCTGGATTTCATCAATCTTTCTTTTTTTGTAGGGCTATCACCTAAAATTAATGTCGACTTTTTAATGGTTTTTCGAAATACCAAGTTATTATGCATGTTATTTTAGTGATTCTATTGAAATATGCTGCAATAGGAATTGTTAATAAATAGCTAGCATTTAAAAGTCGATAATCATGTAAATAACAGGAGATTTTTAAAACGTGAGTTGTGATAACCCTAAATTGATTTGTTTACCTCTATTCTTTATGGAGCTAGGCGAAGGTATAGTCAACTATGCGAAAGTTTCCATATGAGAAGAATGTGCTCACTACCCGCATATGAAAAAGATCGAATTTTATCATCGAGACTAAATAAAATTAGAACATCACGCTCAAGAGTCTGGAGGTAGGAGGAATAGAGAGATCCATAGAAAAGGGAGGATCCTCCGACCAGACGGGTGTTATGTCTGGCGGGCACTTGTTCAACGGTTGAAGTTGGGAAGTATGTATGCTAGTTGCACGGTAAACTCTGCTTGCGAGATGTAGAATTCATGTGATATGAGTATGACGCGTTTATTTGCGGAGTTTGTAAGTACCGCTACAAGAGCATTCGCATACCAGCCATCTCACAGACATAGGAAAGCCCAGCGACCTAGATAGCTCTTAAACGTAGTTCTGATCCAATCGCAGTGAGGTTAACTGGTGAAATTCGCCTTAAATCACGTTCCCGTGACAATCACGTCAAACCATTATCATCACTGTGTATCAGAACTGTCAAAACGAATCAGCATGTGTATTCACAATCATTTTACACGCTTCCGTGTTAAATCGAACATCAATAAATCAATTGTTACCGATGAAATTGACAACGCAGTTCACAAATCCGAAACCTGGAATTATTTACGTTTTATTAGTAGAAAACCTGCGACCGCCAGTTATGTGCTGTCGGGACCACAGAACAGATAAAAAGTATCGGGACCAAGACAAATTAGTTAATCAAAATGTCTAATTTCCGGCTCGATCGATAGTGTCGAATGATTGTCAAAAGCTATGCAGAAACTTTACTTTCTTTTGACAAGATACCGCGGTATCGGCGTACCAAAAACAAAAAAAAAACCGGCCAAATGCGAGTCGGACTCGCACACCGAGGGTTCCGCCGTACAAACGTAGCGGTTTACAATTTATGACGTACTAGCTTTCCGCCAGCGACTTCGCCCGCGTGGAGTTCGGTTATATCGCGCTGTTTAAATTCCCCTCGGGAACATTACATTTTTCCGGGATAAAAGGTAGCCTATGTTCTTTCTCAGGGTCTAAAGATTGTCTGTGCCAAACTTCATCAAAATCGGTTGAGAGGTTCAGACGGGAAAGCGTAACAGACAGACAGAGTTATTTTCGCATTTATAATACTAGCATTGATTTAGAATTTTTCACAGTTTAGAGGCAATTAGATTTAAGAAGTGTTTGATATGAATTTCAACTTTAATATCTCTACGCGTTCGTGTGAAAAAGGGTAGGTAGTAAGTTTATAATTATTAAAAAAATATTTTATGTCATGTAAGCAAAAATAATATTTTAATATTTTATGTAACTTCAAATTTATCATTTTCACAATTTTTCCTCTATCTGTCTGTACTATATACTATAACGTTGCTTCGTGCCGAATTTCAAGATTCTGAGTTCACGGGAAGTACCTTGTAGGCAAAGAGATTTAAGATATATAGAGAGGGCATGTGTCAAAATAGCATAGAAAAACTGTGATCCCATGGCTCAGTTCCGCCATCTAGTACAATATAGCAAAATTAGATCGACAATTGGAGACAAATCAAATAGTAAAAATAAAATAAGTTTATATGGTAGGTGGCCAGTGTGGTCTATGTTGCCAGATCCGATTTAATACCCTAGTATAGTTCAAATCGGGTAAATAAATATTGAAAAGTAAACAAATTAAGTGAAACTTGTCTTGTACAAACAAAAACTGTTTTAGAATTTTATTCGCTACTATTCATTTACCGTGACACCGTTTATTGGCATTTTAGATGTTTTATGCTTACGAATTATTTTAACGCTCAGTTTATTGCGATTTTTGAGTGTAATAGACCTTTTAGGCCATAAAGCGCATTTTGTTTTGCAATTTTCGTTTGCATTTCGTTTTTAGCAAAATTATTCTTTTTACACGTTTGTTTGCAAATATTTTTAAATGGCAATGCAAAAAACTGTGGTAGGGTTTGTATCATTTCGATATAAAGTTATCGATAATATTCAAAGAAGTTACTACGACGATGTTTTGTCGCATTATGATAGCTTGAAACAAAAAATTAGGAAGCAGAATAATTATGGGTAATTTCAAGTTTACAAGTTTCTTATTTATATAATTCTTTTAATATAATAGGTGTTAAAGTTTAAAATTGCCGATTAGTACTGAAAATCTAAATAATTGCTTATTTTTTAATTTTTAAATAATTCATTTATAATCAATATATAGGAAGGTCGTTTATGCCTTTGTGATAGAACTCTGAGGATCTAGACTGCACAAACTGTGTGAAAGCAGAACTGCCTCCTGGGAAGAAAACTTCTTGTCACGTAGATAATTGTCCAAATCACGACAAAAATGGTAGTCTGCTGGAGCAAGACCTTTACCAGATACGTACGCCATTATCTTTAAAAACGGCAAAAAAAATCACGGTTATTGTATGGGAGGCCCGCCTTCAGTATTTATTTTATTTTAATTATTTATTTGTAATTTGAATATATAACCAAATATTCTGTGAACATTTTAAGCGTCTATCTGTTTCCGTTATTAATATGGAGCAAAAAACGGCAAAAATTCACGTTTGTTGTATGGGAGCCCCCTTAAATATTTTATTATTTTTATTCTTAGTACTTGTTGTTATAGCGGCAACAGAAATACTAACACAATCTCTGGCAATTACAACTGTCTCGCTATTACGGTTTATGAGATACAGCCTGGTGACAGACGGACAGACGAACAGAGAAGTCTCATGAATAGGGTTCGTTTTACCTTTTAGGTATGGAATCCTCAAAATCACAAAGTAGCTCGCAATCATTGTACTACATATACGTACCTACATATTTTATGAATATATTTCATTATAAATAAGTTATATAATCTATGTACTTATCCACTTAACCGTAAATTTTATCCCAATTTTTACGGTTAAGTAGAAAAGTACTGAAATTAATAGCTTACTATTTCATTTCTAATACAAGGTACCGATTCTTTTTTTTTTAAATTTGATCGACAAGTCTTTCCAAAGTAGATAACTTCTCTTTTAAAATGCATTGAGCATAATTTCGACGAATGAGACGGAAGCCAATTTTCTTCTCTACGGTCTAGGGTTTTAGACAAATCGTATCCACTTTTTCCCTACAACATTATTTTTATTCGGAAACCAAAAATAACAAAAACCTAGATAAATGAATAGTAATTGTTCATTCAATTTTGTTTATTAATATATGATTATGTTTAAATAGAGTTAATAATAAATAAACTTGAAATATAGTAATACTTTAAGTTTATTTAGCTACATATTAAATGTCAATAAAATACAACAAAATGTATTCATCTTAATAAGTATTATCGATAACTAAATCGATAACATTACTACATCTCTACAAGAAAATAGTAAAACTACTCAACAATAGAGGGCGCTTATTACAATAATGGAAAAATTTCTAGAACTATTTAAGATTTTTTTAAATTTGAATTGCAGACGAAATATAAATAATTCATAGAAAAACATTCCGAAGTTAGGTCCAGTCGTTTTACTATAACGAGATGTACAGTAACACAAAGCGCAACATGGCATATTTCCTTAGAAAATGTTTATTCTTGGTGGACACAAATTACCTCCTGATGCGCAGACTAGACTGAGCGACTTGTAACCAAGTCGATAAAAGTGTTGGCTTACGATTTTGTTCGTGATGTCCTGTCTATTGTAAATATAATTTTAATGTCTTTGCTTGTAGGTTTTGATTCCCTAGCGTGTGACTACTGTAACTGCTGTATCTTTTGATCGCTTTAACTTAGAAGTTTGATTTTTTCACTGCATAAAGGGACAATAGACCTAGGTATTTGGTATAAATTTCAATTTGATACCTTTATTAGTTCGTGAGAAATAAGGTAGTAAGTTTCATTTTATTAAAATACTAGCTTTCCGCTCGCGGCTTCGCCCGCGTGGAGTTCGGTTATATCGCGTTTTTTAGATTTCCCTCGGGAACATCAAATTTTTCCGGGATAAAAGGTAGCCTATGTTCTTTCTCAGGGTCTAAAGATTATCTGTGCCAAATTTCATCAAAATCGGTTGAGAGGTTTAAGCGGGAAAGCGTAACAGACAGACAGACAGACAGAGTTACTTTCGCATTTATAATATTAGTATGGATGTTTATTATATTATATATAACAAAAAAATGTGATTTTCGGAATTTTTCCTATATTTGCATTATATGATAATCCTTCACGCCAAATTTCAAGTTTCTGAGTTTACGGGAAGTATCCTGTAGGTTTTGATTCCTTTGCGAGTGTCGAAAATTTGTTGAAAATATCGACATATCGGCTGTATCTTTTGATTGGCTTGGCTTAGAAGTTTGATATTTTCACAGCTTAAAGGGACAATAGATCTAGGTATTTGGTATAAAATTCAATTTGATACCTTTATTCGTTCGTGAGAAATAAGGTAGTAAGTTCCATTTTATTAAAATATGTTTATTATATTATATAACTAAAAAAATGTGATTTTCACAATTTTTCCTATATTTGCATTATATCACAATCCTTCATGCCAAATTTCAAGATTTTGAGTTTACGGGAAGTATCCTGTAGGTTTTGATTCCTTTGCGAGTGTCGAAAATTTGTTGAAAATATCGACATATCGGCTGTATCTTTTGATTGGCTTGGCTTTGAAGTTTGATATTTTCACAGCTCAAAGGGACAATAGACCTAGGTATTTGGTATAAATTTCAATCTGATAACTTTATTCGTTCGTGAGAAATAAGGTAGTAAGTTCCATTTTATTAAAATATGTTTATTATATTATGTAACTAAAAAAATGTGATTTTCGCAATTTTTCCTATATTTGCATTATATGACAATGCTTCGTGCCAACTTTCAAGATTCTGAGTTTACGGGAAGTATCCTGTAGGTTTTGATTCCTTTGCGAGTGTCGAAAATTTGTTGAAAATATCGACATATTCGGCTGTATCTTTTGATTGGCTTGGCTTAGAAGTTTGATATTTTCACAGCTTAAAGGGACAATAGACCCAAGTATTTCATGTGAATTTCAGCTTGATACGTCCACGCGTTCTTGAGATAAAAATTCTTGACAGACAGACAGACAGACAGACAGACAGACAGACGGACAACAAAGTGATCCTATAAGGGTTCCGTTTTTTCCTTTTGAGGTACGGAACCCTAAAAACAGAGAAAGAAATTAAAGCAAAGCATTAGCGTGCAAAGATTTAATCTTTGCACTTATCTTGTATCAATAAAAATGTTGACGCTCTTAAAGTAAAGACGTTGAAACAGGTTTTCCATAAGGAAACACAGCGCTGTTTAAATACTGAGAAAGGTGACCAAGAACTTTCTAAAAAACCTGTACGTCTGGAAAATACGAAAGAAAATGTTTCAATTTCTAGATTGAAGATTAATGTGCGTTGTTGGCTAAAAACTGCTTTTTATAAAATATGGCCTGGGCTGTGGCCGGGGCGAGGAGGAGACTGGATCATGGTACAGAAATAATAGCTGTAGATTCGGGTCGATCGATCGGAAAGCCGATTCTAGTAAGTCATAGTCAAAGAGATTTAAGATGTCTTTGGTCATCTTATATACAATATGTAAAGAAAACCCTGTCCGATCCGTGAAGGTATTGCTAGGTATCGATAACTGATTCTACTAATGGATACAAAGCCGGGCTAAACTTAAAATAAATCCCCCTAAAAAAATAAATATTATTTCGCAAAAAGAGGTAACTTAATACATGTGCGGTAAGCAACGCTTCCGCGGGCGGCGGCGAGCAGGGCACGCGGCACGTGGTCGCATCGCTATTCGCTCATAATAATACCGGTGTTTTCACTTTTTTTTTTAAATTACCAAATTTCGGGGAAGTTGGAATTAATTCGCGGGAAAAGAAGATTCGTCATGTCTGTCTGTCCGTCTGTCCATCCGTAAGTCACAGCCATTTTTTTCCTAAACTAAGAGCTATACTGTTGAAACTTGGTAGGTAGATGAATTCTGTGAACCGCATTAAGATTTTGATCCAAAAATAAAAAAAAATACTAAAAAATATTGGGGGCTCCCCATACTTAGAACTGAAACTCAAAATTTTTTTTTCATCAAACAAATACGTGTGGGTTATCTTTGGATAAGTCTTCAAAAATGATATCGAGGTTTCTAAAATATTTTTTTTCTAAACCGAATAGTTTGCGTGACAGACGCTTCCAAAGTGGAAAAATGTTATGGTCCTCCCCCCCCCCCCCTCTAACTTCTAAAATAAGAAAATCTAAAATCTAAAAAAATATATGATGTACATTACTATCGAAAATTGTTTTGAACGAGATTAGTAGTTTTTTTTAATAGCTCGCAAATCACTTATTACCGCGTAATCTTTCATTCAAATAACTTAAATCCTTTAATTTCATAAATCAATGGTACGGAACCCTTTGTCCGTGAGTCCGACACGCACTTGGCCGGTTTTTTATAACTATAAATTAACTAGCTTTCCGCCCGCGGCTTCGCCCGCGTGGAGTTCGGTTATATGGCGCTTTTTAGATTTCCCTCGGGAATATCAATTTTTTCCGGAATAAAAGGTAGCCTATGTTCTTTTTCATGGTCTAAAGATTGTCTGTGCCAAATTTCATCAAAATCGGTTGAGAGGTTTAAGCGGGAAAGCGTAACAGACAGACAGAGTTATTTTCGCATTTATAATATTAGTATGGATATAGTATATTATACAATATGTTAAGAAAACCCTGTCCGACCCGTGAAGGTATTGTTAGGTATCGATAACTGATTCTACTAATGCCTGCAAAACCTGGCTAAACTTAAAAAAAATACCCCCTAAAAAATAAATAACTTAAATAAAACAAATAGGTAATTTCATGGCAACACAGGCACAGGTCATGACCGCAGTTGACCTCATGCAGGTAGCATAAGGTAGCTTGTCCACGTTTATCGACTCTCGAAAGAAACAATGATACTTAGGCAGCTCGAGAAAAGAACTTTTTTTACTCTCCGACTTCCGTTTCTGACTCTCCGAATGTATCATTTCATTGGATGAGCACAATGGCTGTGGCGGAGATGTTCCATATTTCGTCGCACGAGATTAGCACGGACATGCACACAAATAAAAATCAAGTGGTGTCAAATCCGCGCTGACCACAGTTGGCCCCTACCAATCCACTGCTCGCCGAACTGATAATGGACAATAATGATAATGTACTCACGTACAGGTCGGCAAAAATATCGTGAGGCACCGTCATGCTGGAACCCTCGTGCATTGACCGATAAGTACCCACTTCCAAATCGTCTAACACCTGATCACAACACAGCTTATTGCAGTTACTACCTCCATCAGCATGTTACATTACTCTACGTTAGAAAACGACATGATCACACAATACACGAATAGTGTACACCAGCAATGTTTACGCGCAACCAATAATTTATAGTAAAAATTATTTTTATTTTATAAAAAATAGGTACCTACGCGGCTTTGGTAGAGATGTGTAAGTAATCAAAATATTGTTTTTTTTATCGATTGATACTCGTCTATTTTTGGTATCGATTTAGTATTGTAGTTTCTTATTCTTATTCTCGATTCAACATCGCATGGAATTGTTTAGAACTTTTACAAAACTCAAATTAGCGAGGTACACTGCTGTAAATGAAAATCATGCCTAAGTTTTAATTTCAGTTTCTGTCTCAATATCGATGATATTGACCGATAAAATATTTGTAAAACTTTACTAAAATTGTGTTTCATAAGTCTTTCTCGTTTCTGTTTACTAATACTTGTGTTATAATAATGTTATTAGTAATTAATCGATAAACAAATAAAAGTACTATTACCATTGGGTAATCTGTGTTATTACAACAAATCCTTCAACCAGATACAAGTTTCGATTAATAGCGATAAAAAAACGTTATTACGCAAAAAATAGTACATCCCTAGTTTCACGTACTTTTTTCTTTGAGGAGACCGACAAACTCGCCGCGCGCCGGCATCACAAAGGGGCCGCCAAATATTGAACATAAATTTATACATTTAATATCCAACAATAAATCAAACGAAAATACCGCCGAATATGGTGTTGTCACATTTTAAAAAATACCTAATTTTGGTGAAGTTCGCGGGAAAAAAAGATAATTTCAAAATTCACTAGTATTGTTACTATGATGATTATGTAAAATTTCATATTTTATTTGGCCATGTGTTTACCTAACCTTTATTATCCTTACGGGTCGGACAGGGTTTTCTTAACATATTGTATAGTATGGATGCTTGACTACAATCCCGCCTGATGGTAAGCAGTGATACAAGCGTTGATGGTAAAGCGCGCTAGTTTACTAAGAGCCTATTCACACAAACAAAAAAAACACTGAGTGAATAGGAAGGAAAACGGCAGTTGATCGGGGTGATGCAAAATTAAACCCAACACGACCAATGATGCAGCTCCAGAGGAGAATTGATCTGGAAACCCCTCACGACCAAACTCCCGACACAACAACATTTGGCGCATCGTACCCGGCACACATCGCAACACAACTGCTTAGACCCGTCAGACATCATGGCAGAACACGACTTCTTAAATATTTATTTAATAAAACGTTGTTATTTTGAGTTTACACACATAAGTTACATTACAGATTTAAATTGTATTTATTTCTCTATAAATGTAAGTACTTTTAAATGAGACTGTTTGTTTTTCATGTAAATTTTCCTTATTTACTGTATTAAATAATAAATATTTATTTAACCTAAAGATGGAGGCGAAGTTACACGCGTCCGGATAGGATTTGTCATCTTTCCTGGACGCTAATTGCGCAAAACACTATCAATACCAACGGGTTACGTTTTGACATTTCCACAACATTCATTGCGTTATTTACGTTGTTGAGCAAACACGTTTTTCAAACGTAGTGAGCAATGAATTAGCAGTATAATTCAATTTGAGTGTAAAGAACTCCACACACCAAAGCCGCCGGCGGCATATGTCGGGAACATTTTGCCGGCGGGCTAGGTTGGCGGCTTTAGCCATTGCAAGTCATAAAACTTTGCCGGCGGCTCGACATCAGAAACTTATTTGAAAGTTAAAATACTAGCACGTCAGCTGAAATAGCTGAAATGTCCTCGGGCAACTGAGCGCCGGCAAGTCACCGACGACGTGT
This sequence comes from Sesamia nonagrioides, assembly GCA_017933935.1. NCBI lineage: Eukaryota > Metazoa > Arthropoda > Insecta > Lepidoptera > Noctuidae > Sesamia > Sesamia nonagrioides. The sequence goes on from JADWQK010000043.1 coordinate 118,321, forward strand.
CGGCGGGCAACACGTGCGGGCAAAGTTGCCGACATGCTTCTTTCAACATAAGCCGCCGCCGGTTGTCTAGTGCGCTTAAAGCCGGCGCCAGACATAGTTCAAATATTTGATCACTTGCTTAGACAATTAATGTGTAGCACGGGTATTTGAGTATTTGTTCAAAGCTTTGTTAAAATATTTGTACTTTGCCATTCGTTGGCGGTTTCTAGCGCACATCAAAGCTTTCAAACGTGTCTGTGTTCAAATGTTTGCGTAGCCTGCTACACACGCGCAAATATTTGTACAAATATTTGTCTGTGTCTGACGCCGGCTTAGTAGCGTGTTAATAGCTTATGCGGCGCTGTCCAGACACGCCTTACGAACACATGACCCCGTGTGCGGTTTCCTCCTCACTATGTTTTCCTCGCTGATTTGGGAGCAGTGGTTATGAAATTAAACACTAAACTCCTTATTACAAAACATGGATTTTATTTAGATTAGGACCATAATAGCATAACATATTATTGCTGGAACCATTTCGAAGCATAGTGGTAATCCATTAATGTAGGTATATGTTAGAAAATGTGTCAACTCAACAGCGTAAATAACGCACGGGATGTTGTTGAACTGTCAAAATGAAACCCATTGCTACTGTTGCAGGCTTAAACCACCTAAATCGTTATTCAATTATGTACCTAAAATATTAAAATGACTCAGTTGAAGTTCAGTACTAAGTTATCACTTTTGTATTAAGACTTAACCTCAATAAAATTCGAAATTCAAATACTGACTCAACGGTTAAGTCTTGAAATAGTATTGGATTTCGTTTTGAAATAATAATAATAATAGTAGTAATAAAGTGTCCGGCTGGGTCAAACCGCGTCAAAACGACAACCCACGTAAGACGTGGCCGTTTCCATTAGGCGACTACGTTCTTCAGGACAGGCGCTCACTGCCGGCATGGCATACCATGGCACGGCTGATTGTGTTACGGTATCCCGCTTCATCCCGTAAGATGGACTTGAGCTCCATTAACCGAAATGATCGCTGCACAAGTTTCAAACCTATTTCAATTTAATAAATAAGTAATTCCTCGTTATAAAGTGACTCATACGTCTCGCGGAATGCAATTTCATGCCGCGGGAACCCGTACCATAAAACGGCATATGGCGTCATGCCGCAGCATCCCGCAGCACGTCGCTTCATGCCACAGCCAGCCTGCGGGACATCGCGGCATGGTATCGAAATAAAGTAAAATGAATTCTAAATGAATCAGAAATGAGGAGATCTGCAGAAGAACCACTGTAACCAACATAGCTCTTCGAGTCGCTAAACTTAAGTGGCAGTGGAAAGGGCACATTGCTCGTAGAACCGATGGCCGATGGGGCAGTAAGGTTCTGGAGTGGCGGCCACGTACTGGAAGACGCAGCGTAGGGAGGCCCCCAACAAGGTGGACTGATGACCTGGTGAAGGTCGCGGGAAGCCGATGGATGCGGGCAGCACAAGACCGGTCATCGTGGAAAGCCTTGGGGGAGGCCTTTGTCCAGCAGTGGACATCTATAGGCTGAAGAAGAAGTAAAAGAATTCTAAATTTGTTGAAATAAGAACCATAATAATTTGAATTGTAACAAAATGCTTTTCCAAGCCATGCAGGCAGCGGGCGTCGGCCCTGAGGCCTTGACTGCTATCGCGGTCAATAACGCAATAATAAATTAATAAATGACTGTTTTCTGGTAGTCGACGTGTTGAGTATATTTGCTAATGTTAAGTAGGTATGTAAAAATTATCTTGTTCGATAATACCTATGTATATTATGATACATAATTATGTATGTTGTATATGTATCTTGTCGTGGTGGCCTAGTGGTTAAAACACCAGCCTCTCAAGTATGAGCGCGCGGGTTCGATTCCAGGTCAGGCAAGTACCAATATAACTTTTCTAAAGCTATATGTACTTTCTAGGTATATCTTGGACACCAATGACTGAAGGTGAAGGAAAACATCTTGAGAAAACCTGGACTTTAAGTCTGAAATCGCCAACCCGCATTGAGCAAGCGTGGTGATTACGCTCAATCCTTCTCTGTATGAGAGGAGGCCTGTGCGCACCAGTGGGACTGTAAAAAAGTTGATCGATGATGATGATATTTATCTCTGGCAGAATTTCGAATAAAACAGCAATACTAACTGCGGCCCACGGTTTCACGTTCATGTGGTTCGTTTTTGTTTATGTAGTTGTCCTGTGCTGCCGGGGAGTTTGTTCCGCCAGTTCTTCCCAGCGAAAGCACTACAATAGGAAATGGCGAAGGGCGGGCGTTTTGGGGGACTGTCTTATATAATATTGACGTTCAAAAAGTGCTGGTTCTCAACCTGTTTTGAATAAATGTCTTTTGAATTTATGTTAGTTTTAATAAATTTTGTTTATTTTAAGTACCATGACTCATACAAACAGATATATAAAAGGTAACACATACAAGATAACAAAAACGAACACACGCAAACATAAACAACATCTTCACACGACAGCAATATGGCTGCCGCAGCATTGTTGGATATAAAAATATGTGAACAGGCAGTCTTCGTAGGTACTTACGGCATGTTAGGTTCTCGAAATACCTACGCGACCTAAATTGGGACGGCGTAAGTCGAACCAAATTTTTTCATAGGTTTTTCGTATGAAAAGCTCAAGGGTTGTCAATCCACACAGGAAATAAATTGAAAAAAAAATAATCATAACAAAGGATATACATATGTAAATACTTTGTTATCCAAGTGTTTAGTAGCCAGCCCACGGACATTGACCTCGCGAAGGCGCGAAAAATGAATGCTCCTGTAATCGAAACAATTGGCGTACGGACGACAGCAGGTAAGCAAGCTACCTCAAACTGTCAGATATTCCCAATCTACCTTGAACCCTAATGCTTTACGGATAAAGTTGAAAATCTAGTAAAGAAATCTGACAGATTGTAGAAGCTTGATGTGCTGTCGTCTGTACATAGTTTGAGGAATAGTGTCAAAATCAAAATATTGTTCGACGTAACTTTAAACGTCGTAAGTCGAGGACTGCCTCTACAAAGATTCATGATGATCGATCAAGTAGTTTTCGCGTAAAACCGTACCAAACATACTTAGAGTCACGCTAGGTAGGTATAGTTATTTTTTTGTTTATGCGAAACCTGAATATTGTTTGTTCAGAATAAGCAACTGAATCGATTCCATCCATTTTTACACCATGTTATATTTTTCCCAAATACATTTAGAAATTGTTGCAGTATGGTTACCGAGCGCTCCACGCAGCTTACGATAGATCATAGAACTGCGCACAGCTGACGCCAGAGGTCAACGCACCGGTCGCCCTCCCGAGCGCAGTGTGGACCACATTTTTGTTGAGACAGCCAAGTAGGATAACAATTTTTTTTTTTTTTTTTGATATGGCATCTCGTAGGTGGCTACTAAGAGACCGTAACTACTTAATCGGACTTTCCTGTGGATGCTTTAATTAAAATTAAAGCCTCCAGCCAGGGGCACTTAAAACTAAATTAAAATTAGGCGACTACGCACTAAGGGCACCCCCCGTGGGGTACGAACCTCGGCTTAGGGCGTCGCTAGAGAGGACAGCAAGGGGCGGCTGGATCGAAAGTTATACTTAATGGTTTGATGACCACGGCGTTTCCTAGTACTAGCTCTGAGAAGAAACGCCGAAACAAACTCAGAGGTCATTGTTGGGACATTATGATAATTACTGGCTCAGCTGCGGCGCGGGCTGGCCTTCCTCGGACAGGGACGGGGGAGGGGGTTGCTACGGGGAGCGCGTCGCGATGGACCTCGGCGGCGAGGTCGGTAGGTCGGTCTGTTTTTGTGTACTGTGCTGGTGGCCCTATTGGTCTTAGGATAACAAGCTCATAACTTTGTGGTGTTTAATGATATCTTTTTGAAATTTTGTACATAGATTCTTTGCTTAAAAATACTGGATATAATTTGATGCCAATTCCAAATGGACGCTTTATGACAAGTCACATTTACATTAGTCATCGTTATCGGATATCGAGATATCGAGAAAGAAATTAGTGAGTAAATAAACGTTACCGCTGTGTGTTTTCCCAGTATATATAGTGATTCATGCATGAAGTGCATCCGTCAATTAGCACGTAGGTGGTATGTAAAAATATTCACACTGAATAAAAATAAACACGAAAGCGTCATGCTTGCGTGTTGTGGATGTGATCACAACCAACGGGAAGATTACGTAAAACACTATCAGTAGCAATGGATTTCATTTTGACAGTTCAGTAACATTCTTTACGTTATTTTCGTTGTTGAGCTGACACATTTTTTGAACATGTGAAGTTGTGTAGGCATGAGGAACAGGGAGTAAAGTTCACTGATCCTCCATAGAAAAGGGAGGATCCTCCGACCAGACGGGTGTTATGTCTGGCGAGCACTTGCCCGATGGTTGAAATTGGCAAGTTGAATGTATGCTAATTGCACGGTAAACTCTGATTGCGAGATGTAGAATTCGTGTGACGTCTGTATAACGCGTTGTTCCATGTGGCGTTTGTAGGTACGGCTACATCACTCCCCTCTGGAGATCGGAGGACGATAGTAGGCTGAGTCTTGTATCTTGCGATGCTTGCCAGGCCAGCTCAGGTTCCAGTGAGTCGGAACCGGTTGCCGCGTAGTTCATGGTGAGTCGGAACTGTTTGCAGAGATTCCCCGGTGAGTCGGAGTGGTGGCGCTGCGTTATACTCCAGTGCATCGGATGTCGTACAGCGCCGCGTTGAGGCTCGCTGCTGCATCGACCAGGAGAGAGCGCTCTGCTTGTTGACCGGCCGAAAGTGCAGTGTGCTGTGCCGAGGTTGCTGATGAGGCTGAGGGTGATGACCAGGTATGCGCGGTCGCTGCATGCTTGTGGTCAGAATACCCGTTGAAGCCGTGGGTGCTGGCTGGGTGGGTGACTCGTCGCCAAAGCTTGCTAGAGTGATGATGATGATGACGTCACGCTGAAGTTGCTGCACGTAGGCTGCGCTAACGTTCATGGTCGGGGTCACCAGTGTGGAGGCATGAGAAACAGGGAGTAAAGTTCATTCATCCTCCATAGAAAAGAGAGGATGCTCCGACGGCACTTGCCCGATGGTTGAAATTGGCAAGTTGAATGTATGCCAATAGCACGGTAAACTCTGATTGCGAGATGTAGAATTCGTGTGACGTCAGTATGGCGCATTTTTCCATGTGGCGTTTGTAGGTACCGCTACAAAGTAATGGAATAGCAATATGCATCAGATTATAGTGTTTGCGCGATTATGGTGCAGGTAAAGGAAAAACCGCATCAACACGCGAGTGTATTTTAAACTTAAAATTCATTGTCGAAGTCGTCTACCTAGTTTTTTTTAACTATATTGAGTTGGCTTCCAGACTAGCCGGAGGCAGCTGAATACCACTATTTCACATGGAGTGACTGCCTAACTGACCTCCCAGTTCCTGGATATTAATGTTAATGTTATTGTTATTTATTTATTTGTTTATTTATTTATTTATTTATTTACTTAGTTATTTATTAATTTATTTATTGATCTATTTATTTATTTATTTATCAGTTTACAGCTGACCTTACAGGTCTTACCCTAATGCGAGAGTGCAGTTATTCACTAATACTTTAATATAAATACACTAATTCTTAAATATAACTAACAATCCATACTAATATTATAAATGCGAAAGTAACTCTGTCTGTCTGTCTGTCTGTCTGTCTTTTACGCTTTCCCGCTTAAACCTCTCAACCGATTTTGATGAAATTTGGCATAGACAATCTTTAAACCCTGAGAAAGAACATAGGCTACCTTTTATCCCGGAAAAGTATGATGTTCCCGAGGGAAATCTAAATAGCGCGATATAACCGAACACCACGCGGGCGAAGCCGCGGGCGGAAAGCTAGTATTTAATAAAAACTCTTGCGAGTTCACTCAAAGAACCTTTTATTTTTGTTGTTTGTTGCTAATGTTGTACAAAGCACAGGTCCGCTCGTGTGTGGAGTACTGCAGCCACATTTGGGCTGGTGCTGCGAAATGTCACCTGGCTACTTTGGATTCAAATACAAAATACAATACAAATATTTATTGGAAAAAAAACACATGTTTTGTATGTACAATAGGTACAATAGGTTTATCCCTGTCCCCTAAACTAGGCTAGGCCTGTATCTTAGGGGGCAGTTTTCTGCTATAGGGTATGCTATATAATGCAATTTTGGCAGATGTGCCAGCGGACTAGCAAGTTTTTGTTTTGATTCAGTGGAGAGGCGTGCGAAGAGGCTGATTGGCGACCCAGATTTAACTCTAAACGGTCTCCAAAGCCTGGAGCACAGTCGTAGAGTAGCCAGCTTTTCGGTCTTCTATAGGATGCATTCTGGTGAGTGTGCAAGGGAATTGCATGGTTTAATTCCCCCATCTCCGTTCCACCATCGGACGACCCGTCGTACGGCGACTATCCACCTTTACGTTGTTGACACCACTACGATCCGGACGAAGCGTTTCGCTTCTTCTTTTGTACCGCGTACATCAAGGGACTGGAACAATTTGCCGGCGGCAGTATTTCCGTCACACTACAATTTGAGTGTCTTCAAGGCTAGAGTGAATAGGCTCTTAATAAACTAGCGCGCTTTACCATCAACGATCGCGTCACTGCTTACGATCAGGCGGGATTGCGGTCAAGCTCTAGTTTATAATAAAAACACCAATATAATATTTGCACTGCGCGGGGATGGAACCCGCGCGCGCGCATCCTTGCGCAGCGGCCGCTTTCGCTACTGCTACGCTACAGAGGCTGTATGAGGACCCCTAATGACTGTCATCTATAAATGACACACCATTGTCACAGTGACTTTTTAAATTTAAGTTCATGAAATAAACTAGCTTTTTCCCACAGCTTAGCCCCGTGGACGACGGACCCTCTTCCTAATTCATTGCTTTATATGATCGGCACCTGCCCGACGGTTAAAATTGGGAAGTTGTATGCTAGGACAGTTGACTAAAAAAAACTAATTAGTCCGTCAGCCAGATTTCCAAAAAAAAAAAAAACTAGACACGTACTATTTTTTCTTTTTTATATAAACAAAAAATGAAGATGATACAGTGCGTTGAAAACTCGTATGACGTCACTCCGTGCTACACTTTTTAGCAACGAGTGACGTAACGAGCTCTTCTGATCTTTGATGCCTTTTAATGTTACAATTAAAATTTTTAAAATTCCAATGTTTTTTGATTTTATAAAACAAAATATACGTATCCAATATTTTTCTATAATCTGAATGACGGACTAAGTAGAATATTTTTTTTTACCCAGGAAACATCCCTATTGCACGGTAAACTCTGCTTGCGAGATGTAGAATTCGTGTGACGTCGCGTCTGTATGACGCGTTGTTTGCATGTGGCGGTTGTAGACACCTACTTATCGCTACAATGACATCACAAAGAACATCTGTGTCTTGACAAATAAAACTTACCTATTTAGGTGCCTTTGTATAATATTACCTATTAATACAATGAATCATGCATAATCAGGCTATATTTTTTCCACTGCTGGCACAAAGGCCTCCTCTTTGTAGAAGGTGTAGGCCGTAATCCACAATGCAGACCCTGTGCGGGTTGCTGGATTACACATACGTAGGTATCTTCGAATTTTTGGTTCCAGGACTTTAATAACTGTAGGTCTAGCTATGGAGCGGGCTATGTTGGGCGTCTCTCTGAAGGACCGCATCAGAAAAGAGGTGATCCGACAGAGGACCAGGGTCACCAACATAGCTGCGAGAATTAGCAAGCTGAAGTGGCAATGGGCTGGTCACATATGCCGCAGGACCGACAACCGTTGGGGTAAACGAGTCCTCGAGTGGAGACCGCGTCTCGGCAAACGTAGCGTAGGACGCCCTTGGGCGCGATGGTGCGACAGCATCAAAAAGGTGGCTGGTAGTGGCTGGCGGAGAACTGCTCAGGATCGAGCTTGTTGGCGTGCCATGTAAGAGGCCTATGGATGAGTAGATTCTGATGATGAGTAAGTGAGGTCTAGGGATCTTTCCTTAAATGTTTTGAAAGCAGTGGTGTAGAAATTAGATACACCAGTAGTCAGTCTGGGTTCGAACATGAGCTATGAATTAAAAAAAAAAAAAACAAAATGAAAGTTGTAGTGGTATTGACTCACAAACAAAGACATTAAATTTTATATTTACAACTTAAATCTCTTTGCTCACAAGTGAGTAACCGATTAATTGGCGACAAAATATAAAGTTTTGGAAATTATGTCCACTTCTACAATGTGTAACATAAATGGTATATACATAACAAGAGCATAGCCTCTTTACACAATATCAATCGATATTGGAAGGGTTTTTTTTAACCTATTTCTTTATTTTAGGAAGTTATGAGGAAAAACACTGCCTGTGATAGGCTACTACAATAATAGGCGCATAGAATTATTGAAGACATTTATCGGATTTTGCCAAGTAATGTGACGTGTAACGAGTAGTTATTAACGTATGTAGTGTAGTGCCACGTTCGTTATGATTTGATTTTAAGAAACACACGAAACCGAAAATTTGGTTCAATTTTTTGAGTATTTTATTTTGAGTTGAAACCCTTCCCATATCGTTTGATATCATCTAAAGATGTCATGCCCTTGGTATGTATGTATATACCCTTTATGTTACACGTTGTATACACATATCGGCACCTCTACGTTTTTCATATTTTACAGTAACAACAATTAAAGCCGTACCTAGGATCGATGCCCGATGGGGGTCTACGGGTTCTCTAGTGGCGACCACGCACCGGAAGACGCAGCGCAGCTTGGGTAGGGCCCCGACAAGTTAGACCGACGACCTGGTGAAGGTCGCAGGAAACCGCTGGATGCGAGAGGCGCAGGACCGGTCGTTGTGGAGATCCTTGGGGGAGACCTATGTCCAGCAGTCTTTCGGCTGAAAAATGATGATGGAGAATCAAAGATCATAAATATGTTTGAAATTAATTTTTGAATTTATTTTCTGTTTTTTTTACAGATTCATGTCTATATTAGTAACCAAACGCAGTGTTCAACGGGAGATACTAGTATAGACGCTAATAAATATTAAGGACTAGCGGCCGCTCGCGACTTCGTTCGCGTGAAGTTAGTTATTATGCTCCGCTCCTATTCGTCGAAACGTGATGTTATATAGCCTAAAGCCTTCCTAGGTTAATGGGGTATCCAACGCAAAAAGAATTTTTCAAATCGGACTCGTAGTTCCTGAGATTAGCGCGTTCAAACAAACAAACAAACAAACAAACTCTTCAGCTTTATATATTAGTATAGATTAGCAGAGTATAAAAATCATTAGTATTAGTATAGATACCTAAGTAATAAACTCAATTTCACATTTTTTTGCAGATATGGCGGGATTGCTGTCAAACACTAATTTATAATTATAAAAAAAAAGATACGACATAGGTACCTACATATTTATTTTAAAAATATTACATATGTATTTTAGTATTATGTAATTATTTAAGTATACTTATGTAAATATTTTTCGATATATTTAATATTAATACTTTTATACATATCATATTCATATTTTATTTCCTCCATGTTCTTATACACTATTGTCTACATTTCTGTTTTACTTCTCCTTTCGCAGGTCTGCTGGAAGTTTCTTAAGAAATAAGCAGGACCTTTGTATTCAGATCTTAATGTTGGCTTATCCTTTTGTATTTTATTGTGTGTACATAAATAATAAAATTAATAAATAAAAAAATAAAATACTAGGTAACCTACAGTTTTTGCTAGACTTAAATCAATTTCCAATTTCTAAGGAACAAATAACAGCAGTCTTAAAAACATTGCGCATGAGTCGGCCTTGAGGTGATATTCTCTCTAACCAGCGCATGTCAATGACATTCGACATTGCAATGATTTTAATACCTACCGATACCGCGCTCTCAGATATTTCCTGTTATCGTAAACAAACCGGTAATAATAGAGATATTGGTGCTGATTCCTTTGTTCACAAAACTAAACTAAATTTAAGTTCAGTGCGTCTCTTTCTTCCTATTTCATTTTGAAAAGGATAGAAGATAAAATATTAGTTTAGTCCTGTCAAAACAAAATATTCTATACACAATTTAGCCGCGATTAAAAACATGGCGGCTAAAAATATGTCGACAGCACGTCAAGCTACTACAATCTGTTCTATTTTTTTTTATTAGATTTTCAACTTTATTTCTAAAGCTACGTACGACTCAAGGTTGATTGGGAATATTTGATAGTTTAGGGTAGCTTGGCCTGCTGTCGTCCGTACGTCAGGCGCACACTAAGTAATTTGACAGTACTAAAATCCACTATCACCATCAAGAAGAGGTTGATTGGTGACCCTGATCTAACTCGAGTTGGTCTCCAAAGCCTAGAGCACAGGCGTAGAGTAGCCAGCCTTTCGGTGTTCTATAGGATGCATTTCGGGGAGTGTGCGATGGAATTGCATGATTTAATTCCCCCATCTCCGTTCCACCAGCGGACGACCTGTCGTACGGCTGGTTTCCACCCTTACGTTGTTAACACCACTACGATCCGGACGAAGCGTTTCGTCTCCTCCTTTATACCGCGTACATTAAGGGACTGGAATAGTTTGCCAGCGGCGGTGTTTCCGTCGGACTACAATTTGAGTGTCTTCAAGGCTAGAGTGAATAGGCTCTTAATAAACTAGTGCGCTTTACCATCAATGATTGCATCACTGCTTACCATCAGGCGGGATTGCGATGGAATTGCATGATTTAATTCCTCCATCTCCGTTCCACCAGCGGACGACCCGTCTTACGGCTGGTTTCCACCCTTACATTGTTAACACCACTACGATCCGGACGAAGCGTTTCGCCTCCTCCTTTATACCGCGTACATCGAGGGACTGGAATAATTTGCCAGCCGCGGTGTTTCCGTCGGACTACAATTTGAGTGTCTTCAAGGCTAGAGTGAATAGGCTCTTAATAAACTAGTGCGCTTTACCATCAATGATTGCATCACTGCTTACCATCAGGCGGGATTGCGATGGAATTGCATGATTTAATTCCTCCATCTCCGTTCCACCAGCGGACGACCGGTCGTACGGCTGGTTTCCACCCTTACATTGTTAACACCACTACGATCCGGACGAAGCGTTTCGCCTCCTCCTTTATACCGCGTACATCGAGGGACTGGAATAATTTGCCAGCGGCGGTGTTTCCGTCGGACTACAATTTGAGTGTCTTCAAGGCTAGAGTGAATAGGCTCTTAATAAACTAGTGCGCTTTACCATCAAGAATTCCATCACTGCTTACCATCAGGCAGGATTGCGATCAAACGCCATCGCCAGTTAAAAAAAAAAAATATTTATCGTATGCTATTCTTAGTTCAATTTTGTTTAGTTTGTGAAGAACTGCTTACCATCAGGCGGGATTGCAGTCAAGCACTAGTTTATAATTATAAAAAAAAATAATAACAATTTATAAATCCTCAAAAATCTAATAATCACAGTTTCATCTCTTCGACAATCAGTCTCCAAAATGTAGGGAAATTAAAGGTATTTTGGCAGAATGAGACTGAAGTTAGTCAATATGGGTATTGGACCAATTCCCGTTATTAAAAACGTTCATAAACTCACAATACCGTCTCAGCTGTAATCAATGTCCAAAACTTGTCAAAAATGTAGGGAAATAAATATCTAGGTACTGAAATCGTACGAAGACACGGAATTGGAAGTAGGTATTACCTATTGGAGGAAGATAGAAGAAAGAGGAAAAACGCGCCTATTAATAAGTACTCCAGATATGAAAAAAATATCCTCTTACTCGTCCGCATGTTCAAAAAATGGCGGAAAGTTATTTGCACACCTATTACTATCAAAGGTTTGTAGTGTATCAAAAGTCTGTTACCTTAAGTCTCTTGGTGCAGACATCCCGCACTTATTTATATATTTATTTATTACGAACTATATGGTAGGTCAGGGCTGTAGGGCTTATAGGACTTAGGGTCGTAGGGACTGTAGGGCTTATAGGTCTTAGTTTAGGTTCTGTTAACTTGCCATATAGGCGCATGTACTGCCGCTAATAAGGGTGGTCGGTGGTAGACATAGAAATGTCTGTTTTTTTAACGTTTGACAGTAATCCCACCTGATGGTAAGCAGTAATGCAATCGTTGATGGTAAAGCGCGCTAGTTTATTAAGGGCCTATTCACTCAAAAAACTGGGTGAATAGAAAGACGGTCTCATTTTGCCAAAATCCCTTTAATTTCCCTACATTTTGGAGACTGATTGTCGAAGAGATGAAACTACGACGAACTACGAATTATAAATTGTTCTTATTTTTTATTTATAATTATAAACTAGTGCTTTACCGCAATCCCGCCTGATGGTAAGCAGTGATGCAATCGTTGATGGTAAAGCGTGCTAGTTTATTAAGCCACTCAAAAAAAAACAAAAAAAAAAAACTGAATAAATAGGGAGGAAGACGGCAGTTGAGCTAGGTGATGCAATGGACGCTCGGTGCCACCACTGCGTCCAATGCGGGGAGGACACGGCGCTGCACACGCTCTCCGAGTGTATAGCTTGGGAGGAGCAGCGCCGTGTCCTCACAAATGAAGTAGGAGGCGACCTGACGCTGCCGGCAGTAGTGCGGAGGATGGCCGGCAGCGCAGAGTCGTGGGACGCGGTGGTGTCCTTCTGCGAGGACGCGATGTCGCAGAAGGAAGCTGCGGAACGGGAGAGGGAGATCTCAACTCCCTTCCCGGGCCGCAGAAGACGCACCGGGCGCCGAAGAAGGGCGGATAACGCCCTCTTCCGCCCCCCATGAATGGGTCCAGGGGCGAGGGACATGGGGAAGTCCCCGCCCCCTATTCGACACGGGGTAGCTTAACACCCCACTACCCCGTGCCGGAGACGAGGCCCGGACAGACCGGGCCAGCACGAGAGTGTGGGGCTGCGGAAGAATTTAGACTCCCGCGGCCCCACGCGCGCTCGTGATAGAAGAGAAAAAAAAAGGTGATGCAATGTTAAACCCAACAACACGACCAACGATGCTGCGCCAGAGGGAGATTGATCTGGAGACCCTCCACGAACAAGCTCCCGACACAACAACATTTGACGCAGTAGTTGAAGGCTCCGCTCTTCACTTACATAATAAATATGTAAGCAACAAAAAGACAGAAATAAAAGAAAACAAAGTACCTAAAATGCGATTACATATGCATAAAAAAAATTGTTTTATGGTAAGGGTCAAAAGTGGAACTCCACTTTTGACCCTTACTGTAACAACCAATTACATTGTCATGTTATTGAACATAATGTGTACCTAAGTTACATAAATAACGCACATAACTATATTTCTAAGAATCTGTGCAGGTTGAGTACGATAATGAAATGACGTCAAACAATATTTAGCACAAGTATACTTATGTATTATATATGTACTATTTATAAATCAGACAAGTCCGCCGCCTGACCGCGACCTTCGCCTGACTCGAAGATAACTTAATATTAGAACTAGTGTGGCTTCACATAACACGTTTTGAGACATAATTAAAGAATTATGATAATAATATTTCTTCAAAATTCGTTAAAGAACAAATTAATACAGTCTTGTGTGGATGGGAAATCATCAAATGACCTCTCCCGCTCTGGGCGGAGCGCTAGGTGTCAGATTTTGACAAAAACCCACCCGTGTTCCTTCATTGGCCTGTGCGCCAGGGTTACGGTTTCTTTTTGAACCAACCCGCCACGATGTGCTGACATCACTTTGAGGTGCGCGTGAAACACAACGCTGCGTCGATCCGGGCCTGGTCCTTACCGGGCGTCGAGCTGCCCATTGCTCACCGCCCGCAAGCCCCCACCTATGGTGGCCGGTAGTTCGATGTTGTCTCCCGACCAGGACGTCTCCTGTGGCGGCTAGAGGTATGAGGGCGCTGGGATTCCCGTTCCCACCAGCATCACTGCTTCGCAGAAGGAAGTAACGGCCATACACTCCCGCTCTGGAGCATGGAGCTGGATCAGGGCCAGATGAGAGAGATCGCCGCTACGAGGACACGGCGGTGCTTTACCCCAGCCGGGCAGACCTTCACCGTAATACAATGAACCTTAAATGTAAATCATACATAGTAAATCTTACGTGCCTGAACTAGGAAATCCTGTGTTTCAAGCGATAATAGCTTTAATAAGAAACTAAACTAATTAATAAATAAACAATATTAATATTGGGTTATAACAAATTATATTGGGTTTTTAAATAGATACAGCCACTTCAACACAATTAGCAAATTCTCTGTATTTTCGTAGGACATTTTCTGAAGATTAGGTATCCCTCATAATTTTTTTACAGTATGTGTAATTTAGCGACTCGAAGAGCTATGACGGTGACTTTGATTGCTCGTAGAACCGATGGCCGTTGGGGCAGTAAGGTTCTGGAGTGGCGGCCACGTACCGAAAGACGCAGCGTAGATTGGCTTCGCCCCATTCGGAGACTGCCTGTAGTGCAACATTCGTACGCTCTACCATAGCCTCGCTTACGAACCGGTTTGCTTCCTTACTAGCCCAAGCACCCGGCAGATATCTCTCCACAACTGTACTGTCGTGGAGGTAGACCGATGACCTCAGGGCCGCGCCGACCCCCGGCTGCGCCTGTGTGCGGAACCTATGAAGCGCCTCTTTTTAACCGACTTCTAAAAAAGGAGGAGGTTATCAATTCGTCGAAATATTTAATTTTTTATATATGTTCCCCTATTACTCGATGACGCCTGGACCGATTTGCAAAATTCTTTTTTTGTTTGAATGGGTATACTTTCCAGTTGGTCCCATAGTCACCAGGTCAAGATCTGATGATGGAAGACCAGAGAAATCAAGGGAAACTTTCAAAAATCGTATGGGTGACTAGTGCATTTCTAAGTATTTTCATTAAGCATTTTAAAGCACTACGATGATGGTGATGAGATGTGATGATGGAGCCGGGCGACAGTCGAAGGAACTCCTCAATGATTCACAGCAGCTACCTAGTGTCTGTGCTTGATTAATTTCTATTGTTATGAGCTTTACACCTAGATATATTGTGATTGTCATTACGGGTTTTATGATGAAGACAAAGAACAATTAAGGGAAGTCCTCAACGGTTTACTCATTTATATTGATGAGAACTTTGCACCTTTATGGGTTAAAATGATGGTTTGCAATAAATCTGATGATGAAGACTATATAGGCAGTGGAGGCAATTCCTCAAAATTTTACAGCATTGAAATTTAACATAGGACAACCTCTACCTACTCGTCACGCTTATGAACAATCAATTATAATCAAGTGACTTAATTTAAGTTCCGTAATCGCGTCATGTCTAGCATTATTCATACTTTCATTTTGGTTTCATACGAATTTTATAGAAATCGGTTCAATGGCTCCATTTTTAAACTAAAATTACGGGTAAAAATAAAGTAAACAACATCACGTCGTTTGCTCGTTGTGTCAGCATCCAATCTAACCGGATGCAGCTGAACAGTACTTTTCACAACTAAAAAGTGTAAAATAAAAACTTTTTTACAAAAAAAAAAAAAAAACAACCGACTTTCACAAGAAAAAAACACTATAAAGTGAAAAATAACTAATTTACGAAGTCGGTCGCAAATATTAATAGGTATACCTGTTCATTGTCATGGTGTTTTTGGTTTTTGTATATTCATTTCTGCCACCGACTTCCGAAATTAGTTATTTTTCACTTTGTAGTGTTTGTTTTTTCTTGTGGTAGTCGTTTGTTTTTTTTTGCAAAAAAAAAGTGTTTTTCTATAATAAAAGACGTTAACCAGCGCCAGTTGTATCGATAATTGGACAGAAAGCTAGGAAATGCTCTCTTGTTTCTAACTTTCTAGTTTCTGTGTTAAAATTGACAAATCTCATATGTACTAATTTGTTCTACGTGTGAAACGTCAGGAGTACAATCTAGTATTATTGAAAAATATTTATTAATTCGACAAAAATTTAGAATAACATGTTGAATTTAGTTACCGAGTATGCAAATTATTTATTTCATTTAAAATTTTATCTCCAAGATAAGTCAGCATATCTTTGAACGTTTAACACGTGTTTATCATTCGTACGTGAACAATTTTTGTATGTGTTCCTTGCGTCTAAGCTCTAAACCGGTCGGAAAAAAGTCAAATTTCTGCTCAAAATTGAAAAAAAAAATCATTTTTTAAAAATATCCCAAACCGAAGTTATATTTATTTGTATAGAAAATCACATAAAAGGCACATGCCACTGCATGAAGCGTTTTTTGAATCAGATTTAATAACACTTTCATCGATAAGATGACTGGTTTCTGTCTCTAATGATTGTGTAGTAGTCGATGGTAGACCCGTAAAATATTTACTTATTTTAGTTGCATTTTATTACGTTCTTCTTCTTGTTTTCTTTTCCTTATTAGATTCTGGTGACCAAATAATTTCATTTTTTTATCATGATTACTATCACTCATCGTGAAAACACGTTAAAACAATAAGTAACACAAACTATTATTTATTAAAAAAATTCAATGCGCACCTTACACACACTTTCAATCAAAATTCAAATGATTGTTCAATCAATTGTTTTATTTTGGCTATCTCGTTCGTTAAAATCGGAGAAATGGCTCAACGCCTACGGTTTAAAATAACTAATACTTTGTTTGAGGTTCAAAAGAACTGCCGCCCTTTTAAAGTTGAGATCGTATGTAATGTAAACTAAAACCCTAAGCGTGAAATGAAACCATAAACGTAAATATTAATAAATATTATAAACATTGAGAGACTTGTTCAATAAACGTAATATAAGTATGTCTTGTTGTTTACAAGACCTATGTTGCGCCTGTTGTACCTACTTACTTATCGATACTCTACTACAAAAAACAATAATTTAGGAAACAAAAATAATTTAGCTGGCAAAGGCGACGGGCGCCCCTATTGACTTGGCGCCTGTGTGCGCCGCACACTTCGCACACAGGGGCGGCGCGGCCCTGGATGACCTGGCGAAGGACGCGGGAGGCCGATGGACGTGGGCAGCACAGGACCGGTCATCGTGGAAAGCATTGGGGGAGGCCTGCGTCCAGCAGTGAACCTGTATAGACTGCAGAAGAAGAAGATGTGTAATTTAAGGAGTAGAAGTTTGTTTTCTCATTTATTCTATTTTAGAGGAGAGGACTGAGGAACAGGTAAAATTTTAATACAAAGGCATGATTTGTTTGCTTATGAGGACAGACTACAGCAGGCATTGGTGGTGGCCTGGCAATTTCTATACAGACGCCAGCAGCCAGCAGCGCGGTTTTATGACCATCTCACCGAGAAGAAGAAGAAAAGAGGTGAAGTGAGTATGGAGTGAGCTCTTATTTTAATTAATGCTAAGGGATTAACACATTTCACCCAATTTCCACGGTGAGATTGGCAGCAGAACAATCTATTCGAAACTGCAACCTAAATGCGTAACACACTGTTATGCACTATGGGTATGAACGCGGCCGCTGCGCAAGGAGGCGCGGTTTCTATCCCCGCGCAGTGCAAATATTTGTATGCACGAATATGAATATTTGCACTGGTCTGGTCGTGCCTCAGAAAGCACATTAAGCCGTTGGTCCCGGTTGCAATACGAGGATCTAATGGCAGTCTTTACGAGTTGTTGGAGCCCTCAAAAGTACAACAATTGGTTTAACTGCAATGCTTCGCTATTGTCTTCGGGTTGTGGAGGTCAGACGGCAGTCGCTTTACGGAAAATATCGAAGTTTAGCCAAAATTCAGCAGTTAGACTAGTAAAGCGGACCCCACACTCCAAAGCTGAAAGCTTCGGATGTGACTGGGATTGTGATGATGATGACTATTACTAGGAGGTATGAGGGACAGGATGTAAAGTTCACTCATGCTTCACAGAAAAGTTAGGATCCACCGACCAGACGGGTGTTGTGTCTGGCTTCCACTCGCCCAATGGTTGATATCCAGTTGAGTTGAGGGAGTTGTATGTATGCTAATTGCGCGGTAAATTCTGCTTGTGAGATGCAGGAATTGCGTGACGTCAGTATGATGCATTGTTCCCAAGATGGCGTTGTAGATACGGCTACAAACCAACTATAATTCGAGTACTAAAAAGACTAAAAAAACAGAAATTGTAGTCCTCGTCGCCAATGCTAAATAATAATAATAATAAATACTGTTTATTTCTCTCACTAAGGAACATACATACATTCGTGTGTATAACAATATGCCGGATGCTCGAACCTTTCTGAGTGCTGGAGTTTGAACTAGGTTCGGAACCTGTTAATCAGATCTCCAGGCTCACACTCCATTAAACATATATCATTCGTGACGGCATCAAAAATAATTTTGTACATACATATCTCATTAGTAGAAAAACATTTTAACAGAGAGGTAATACTATAAGTATAAACGATCAAAAAGGTGCAATCGACAAATCAAATCAAATCAAATCAAATCATTTATTTCAAATAAACCAGTTACAGGCACTTTTGAATTGTCAGAAGGTCGGTCAGTCAATAAGATGAAGCTAGTCGCCCATTCCAAAGAGTAGGTACCTATGGAGAAGAACGGGCAAGAAACTCCATGGACACTCTTTTAAATTTTTAAGCTATTGTTACAAATATTTGATTACATCATTCATGTTGAAATCAACCGCGTGAGAACGATGCAGAAATATATTGTACGCTGAGAGCGTCCATTATGGAAAACATACAAAAATCAATTCAGAAATTAAAATACGCCGGGGCAGCTAAGAGATGACCAGTCCCCTCCGACGGCGTCCGTTCACGAACATGACGTATGGATCAGCATCATTCAGCTCAACCATATCGAAGGGAACCCAATGACCCAAAACACACGCCACCATCAGCGAGACATTTGAGTGAGCATGACATACTCTCAACAGCCAGAGCACAATTAAGTCAATAAAAAAGACTAACCCAACAAAAAAATGCCTTACAGCACATTCGTACATTGTGCTCACACGTTTGCCATGCAATTATACAATACTAAGAAATTGAATCTACACAATGCTAAGATAGTTTTGTCCAAGGTTCAGCAGCTCCAACAGTGTTCCCGAATCTGTGGAAAGTTTAGCTCCTGTGTAGCTGTACAAGTGCCGAACACCTCTGTCAGCGATACAATTCCGTAACGTACAATATGCTTGGCTACATAGTGTGTAATACAGGCTTTGAATAAATAACATAAACAATTACATATTAAAACTACAAGAGGAAAAATCAAAGAACAATCATTGTATAGAAACCGGACGCAGCTCAAGCCCAAGCCTTTTTGTCCTCAATATAATCCTTCACACTATAAAATGCTTTCTGACACAACTTACGTTTAATGAAGGATTTGAATTTATTCAGGCTCAGATCTTGAACCACCTCTGGAAGTCCATTGTAAAAATGTATACATTGGCATCTGAAAGAGCCACCTATTTTCTTGAGCCTTGTTGTAGGTACAATAAATTTGTGCCTGTTCCTAGTATTTATATCATGGACATCACTGTATTTTTTAAACAATTTTATATTTTTATGAGCATACAAAAGATTTTCATAAATATATTGAGACGGCACGGTCAGTACATTAATCTCTTTAAATTTTTCTCTGAGAGAGTGTCTCGGACATAATTTATAAATTGCACGAACAGCTCGTTTCTGCAAAACAAATATTGTTTGAATATCGGCGGCATTTCCCCACAACAGAATGCCGTACGACATTACGCTGTGGAAATAGCCAAAGTACACTAAACGGGCCGTCTCAACATCAGTCAAATTACGAATTGTTCTAACTGCGTATGCAGCAGAACTTAGCTTTTTTGACAATTTTTCTATATGTGAACCCCATTGAAGCTTAGCATCCAGAGTTATACCCAAGAACACTGTGCTGTCGTCAGATTTCAATTCTTCGCCCTTTATCGACACTTTAGTTTCCATCTGCCTCACGTGAGGTAGAGTAAACTTAATGCATTTGGTTTTTTTCTCGTTTAAGAGTAAATTATTAACATTAAACCAATGGACTACTTTGGAGATCGCGCTATTTACATCATCAGTAACCTGCTGCTGACGTTTCAGTTTAAATAAAAGTGAAGTGTCATCTGCAAACAACACTATATCGTGGTTATCCTTTATTAGGTACGGCAGGTCATTGATGTAAATAAGAAACAAAAAAGGACCAAGAATTGACCCCTGTGGAACTCCCATTGTTACTAAAGATCCGGAAGATCTTTTTCCATTAACGTCAACGCTTTGAATCCTACCACTCAAGTAAGATGTAATAAGATCCAGTGCAGAGTTCCGGATCCCGTAGTGGCGAAGTTTCCTGATTAACGTATCGTGAAGAACGCAATCGAATGCCTTGGACAAATCACAAAAGATGCCCAAGGCATCGCATTTATCCTCCCATGCATTATATATATGACCTAGAAGATCAATACCGGCGCAACAGTAGTTGAACGACCCCTTGTAAAACCGAACTGTTTGCTATGTAATAATTTATGTTTATTAAAAAAAATTAGCATTTGGTTTAAAAAACCATCCAAATCCAAGACTCGTCCGGCGGGTACAAACCGTTTAATCGTACTCGCTCTTATAAGTGCACGCGCATGGCACGCATATCACACATCTATAACTTAATAGCTACTACTATAATAACTAACCTAACAATTTCCCATACATTTCGTAGAAAAATATACAATATGTTAAGAAAACCCTGTCCGACCCGTAAGGATAGTAAAGGTTAGGTAAACACATGACCAAATAACATATGAAATTTTACATAATCATCATAGTAACAATACTAGTGAATTTTGAAATAAAATTTTTTACCGCGAATTAAGTAATTCCAACTTCCCCAAAATTTGGTAAATCTTAAAAAGTGACAACATTATTTTTGACGGTATAATGAGCGAATTGCGATGCGACGTCCCGCGTGCCGCGTGCCCTGCCCCTCTTCGCCCGCGCCTGTATGGCCTATCGCACATGTTTTAAGTTACCTTTTTTGCGAAATAATATTTATTTTTTTTAGGGGGATTTTTTTTTTCTTAGTTTAGCCCGGCTTTGTAGTCATTAGTCGAATCAGTTATCGATACCTAACAATACCTTCACGGATCGGGTTTTCTTTACATATTGTAGAATTAATGTATGAGTCAAATCATGTGGATCCCGCATGGAATTATAAACCTAGGCTTTAAAGATGCGTTTTCCTCATACTTCAAGTACATTTACAGGATGTACATTTTAATGAGATAAACTGGAGACCTACCGCAGAGTGACGTCTTTTTAATTCTTATTATCCTGCACCATACATTAAATATTGCGTAATACATTATTACTACCAATTGGAATAATTATGAAGCATATTGCTAATTCATTACTCCATATGTTCGAAAAAAGTATCTACTCAATAATGTGAATAACGCAATGAATGTTGTTGAACTATCAACATGAAACCCATTGCTACTGACAAGACAATATTTCACGTAGGTATTACCCTTCTAACTCTCTTCTTTCCCCGTGTGTTACAGGGCATAGAATAGTCCCAACCCATATCCTCCCGAGGGGGTCATAAGAGGCGACTAAGGGAGCTCTCACCAGGGAAGCGGGTAGCAGCGCTTCTCCTGTGGAATAACAAATTACTGCAATCCCCAACCCGCCTGCCAAGCGTGGGGATTATTGCAATGCCCCCCAGAGACGGGGAGAGAAGAAGAGGACTAAAGAGGTGACTTTCGGCACCAGAAGCGGTTTCTATTTTGATTTGAATAAAAGAAAAAGCAGAAAATGTGTTTCTCTTTTGACGTGCACTTTGTATTATGAAATCAGCAAAGTACAGTGAAAACTGTTTAAGCGGGACCTGGATGTTTAAGAAACCTCTGTTGTTGAGAGTTACAATGAGGTCCCGGGTCTTTTTCATTAAGTTACCTCTGTTAATTTAATTTAACTTTTTGAACCTGCTTTTTAAATGAGATTTGAATTCTAAGAATTGAATTATAAATGCGAAAGTAACTCTGTCTGTCTGTCTGTCTGTCTGTTACGCTTTCCCGCTTAAACCTCTCAACCGATTTTGATGAAATTCGGCACAGACAATCTGTGTAGGCATTAACTATCCTAATAATTTATCCATGCATTTCCATTTTCCATCCTTGTTACGTCAACGACGATTTAAATAAGCGCGGGCTTCTCTTAACTCGTGCTGGTGGCGCCTCTCTCAAGAGTGCCAAGAAAAAGAACAAAAAAAACAAGTATGGCGACCTCAGCGCATACGACGCCGCGTGTATTCTAAATAATTCCGAATATCTGATTTTCTAAGGGATTCACTGGCCTAATAAACCCTCAGTTTCCATATTGGTGGTGTGTCTGTGCTTGACGAGTGTAGGCAGTGAGCAAGCAGCATCAAGTCCACATAAAGAAGATAACTGACCGGCCGGCGTCTGCCCCGTCGTTGGTGATTCCTCTTTCCTGTCCTGTTGGATCCAGGTTAGTGCTTTGCATGTTTGTTTTCCCTGCCTTGAGACCCGGGGGTTGATAGGAGAATGCAGTGACCCTTCCAGAAAGCGTCAACACAATCTTTACACCCTGAGAAAGAACATAGGCTACCTATTATCCCGGAAAAATTTGATGTTCCCGAATCCCGAGGGAAATTTAAAAAGCGCGAAATAACCGAACTTCACGCGGTCGTAGCCGCGGGCGGAAAGCTAGTATAAAATAAAAGAATACTATTATAGGATAGGATAACTGAAATCCATACTTAATCGCTCAACATATTCCTAAAAATCCCTAGCAACGTCAATAGTTAAGACATTCTTCTTCAGCCTATAGAGGTCCAAGCTGCACAAAGTCCTCCCCCAAAGTTTTCCACAATGACCGATCTTGTGCTGCCCGCATCCATCGGCTTCCCGCGACCTTCACCAGGTTATCGGTCCACCTTGTTTGGAGCCTCCCTACGCTGCGTCTTTCGGTACGTGGCCGCCACTCCAGAACCTTACTGCCCCATCAGCCATCGGTTCTAGGAGCAATGTGCGCCGCAGTTATGTCTTGCTAGGTGATCCAATTAGGTTGTATCCTAAAAAATAATTTTATTTCCATCAGATAGATTTATAAAAAATACTGAACACGTATTTTTTTATTTTTTCTTGCATTCATATACTTAGGAAGATATATTGATTTAAAATGTCGCAATATGTCACGCCGTGGTACAAAATATACCACGGCGTGACGTAATTAGCCCCCACTCCGTAACTTTAATACGCTATAGGTATCTCAGTAGTTTTTGATAATTTCGACAAAATAAAAAATATGGGTCTTAATTTTTTTTATTGTCTATAAGACGGAATAATTATTTTTTTGATTTTCATACCTTGGATACATCCCTTTTGACTTTTGACGACCTCTTTGGCGCAGCGGTCAACACGCCTGCCTGCGACGTGGAGGCCCCGGGTTCGAACCCCGGCCAGGTCATGATGGAAAACGATCTTTTCCTGATTGGCCTGGGTCTTGGATGTTTATCTATATATGTATCTATTATAAATATAGTATCGTTGAGTTAGTACCTATCCCATAACACAAGTCTCGAAATTACTTTGGGGCTAGATCAATCTGTGTGATTTGTCCGTATATATTTATTTATTTATCCCTATTCCTACTAAAGTTCATCAATCATAAAGAAAAGTATACTAAACGGTGTCATCGGCGAAGATCATTAATAGACCTCGTTTAGGTACTAACTCCTTAGCTGTAGGTGAATATCTAAGCGGGTGTGATAGACCGATTTAGATATTCCCGTCCTTCGTCATGTTACCACGAAAAGCAATAACGATTATTAATTTTTAGAAGTAAATTTTCCATCAACAATTTGTGAATTCCGAAATAAGTTTATCAGTTGTTATCTGTGCACGTAGGTACATAGTTAGATACCTAGAACACACAAAATATTATTGATAAGATTAGATAACTCCGTTACTATGTCTATGAGTCATTACATAATAATGGCATCGATTCCCGTGTTCAAAACCTAATTTAAATTTAAGTATATTGCACCTTTTTCTTTATATTTAATATTTTTTTTAATAGTTATAATCTAGTGCTTGACTGCAATCCCGCCTGATGGTAAGCAGTGATGCAATCGTTGATGGTAAAGCGCACTAGCTTATTAAGCCTATTCACTCAAAAAATCTGAGTGAATAGGAAGGAAGACGGCAGTTGAGCGAGGTGATGCAATGTTTAACCCAACAACACGACCAACGATGCTGCGCCAGAGGATGATCTGGAGACCCTCCACGACCAAACTCCCGACACAACAACATTAGGCACATCGTACCCGGCACACATCACAACACAACTGCTCAGACCCGTCCTTCGTACGGCTTCACCAGACATCATGCCGGAACACGACGAATCGCTTGGCGGCAAGACTTTGTCTGATGGGTAGTAACTTATGCCGGCGGCTGATGTTGTTGCCTACCACCGAGAATTACGAAAAGGACAGAAGATAATATGTTACTTTAGACCTGTCAAATTAGTCCGCTCCTGACGTAAATTGACGTATTTTTGGTCGCCATGTTTATAATCGCGTCTAAACTGTTTATAGAGTATCTTAATTTGCAAGGATTAAACTAAAATGTTCACTCATCCCCCATAGAAAAGGGAGGATCCCCCGACCAGACGAGACCGGTGTTATGTCTGGCGGGCACTTGCCCAACCAATGTACCAACCCGCACTGGGCCCGCGTGGTAGATTACGGCCCACTCTCTCTCATCGAGAGGTCTGTGTCCCAGAAGTGAGAACATTATAGGCTGATTGTGTAAACTAAAATGTTATCTATCTTCTATCCTTTTCTTAATGAAATAGAAAGACGAAGCGTTTCGCCTCCTCCTTTATACCGCGTACATCGAGGGACTGGAACAATTTGCCAGCGGCGGTGTTTCCGTCGGACTACAATTTGAGTGTCTTCAAGGCTAGAGTGAATGGGCTCTTAATGAACTAGTGCGCTTTACCATCAACGATTGCGTCACTGCTTACCATCAGGCAGGATTGCGGTCAAGCGCTGGTTTATATCAAGTAAAAAAAAAAAAAGATGCATTGCGTCAATGTCTCGTGCCACCCGCCTACCTCTTTCCCAATTAAGTTAGGGTCAGCTTTCAGTCTAACCATTCAGTCGCACAAGTGTCTATCTGACCACCACAACCCACTATGTAATACGTTACCCCATGGTAAGACTCACTCAAAGAGCACTGGAGAGGGCTATGCTTGAGGTTAGGTACACTGCGTGATCAAATCAGAAATGAGGAAAACCGTAGAAGAACGCGAGTACCGACACAGCTCGAAGAATTGCAACACTTAAGTGGCAGTGGGCCGGGCACAATGCCCGTAGGACCGATGCCCGATGAGGCCGCGTGTTCTCTAGTGTCTCCACGCACCGGAAGTTGCAGCGTGGGTCCCCGACAAGGTGGACCGGTGACCTGGTGAAAGTCGCGGGAAATCGCTGGATGCGGGAGGCCAGGACCAGTCCGAAACTTGTACGTAGCTTCAAATTTTCCATAAGTGCCAATGTCAAATAAAAATATGTAAATTGATTGTCTGCGACTAGATTTTTAACGTTTCAACTCACGAGAATTGAACTTCATTATTATTATTTATTTCTCTCTTCACAACATTCGTTTCCTTAACAATTAATATTATTATACTTATATGCTACCATTGGAAGAGACTGAAAATAGATTACTGGACCACAATTAAAAAACACTTGTGTGCGTAAATTCTTGGTACCTACATTTTAAATTAATCGTGGTAAACAATAGCGCCTAATTAAAAACATGACACAGGCGTTATTTAACAAAACGGAGCTTCAGCGAATTTTAACCCAACAGAATTTTTGGAATACTTTTGCATAGCTGTTCTAAATCGCGCTCAAAAGAAACAACATTATATGTAATTGCTTGGTATAAACCTCGTGTTTTGAATTTTTGTCGATTAAGGGAAGATGGCCTGGCATAATTATAGTGTCAATCAAATGATTAAATAAATTTGATTGACACTATAATTATGCCCTGCCACCTTCCATATGCAATTAAAATACACACGCATCTGAAACCTAAGTATGTAGTCCCCTTTGAGGACTTGAGTTTGGCCACCGCAGTCGCGGCCGAAATTGGTCTGGTGGACTTTGTTTATCACCTGTCAACATAAGAACAAGGAGAAATATTTTTTTTTTTTTACAAAAAATAAACAACCCACTTCCAAAAAACACTACAAAGTGAAAAATAACTAATTTCGGAAGTCGGTGTCTTTGGTTTTTGTATATTCGTTTTTGACACCGACTTCCAAAATTAGTTATTTTTCAATTTATAGTGTTTTTTGGAAGTCGTTTGTTTTTTTTTTTTTTGTAAAAAAGTTTTTATTTTACACTTTTTAGTTGTGAAAAGTACTATGTATTCAGTTGCATCCGGTCAGACTGGAATCTGATGCAAATATAGTTGGGAAACGACGTAATTTTTGTAAACTTTAATTTTTTTTTACCCGTAATTTTGAAGAATTCCCTTGTGATGACTGTGGAGAGTTTCCTGAAAAATAGTAAAATAATACCTTTGTTTAAATCTGGTAGTACATCAGACCCCACAAATTATAGACCTATTTCTGTACTACCTACCTTTAGTAAAATTTTTGAGAAATTTATTTTAAACCAAATGCTAAATTTTTTTAATAAACATAAATTATTACATAGCAAACAGTTCGGTTTTACAAGGGGTCGTTCAACTACTGATGCCGGTGTTGAACTTCTAGGACATGTCTATAATGCATGGGAGGATAAATGCGATGCCTTGGGCATCTTTTGTGATTTGTCTAAGGCATTCGATTGCGTTCTTCACGATACGTTAATCAGGAAACTCCGCCACTACGGGATCCGGAACTCTGCGCTGGATCTTATTACATCTTACTTGAGTGGTAGGATTCAGTGCGTTGACGTTAATGGAAAAAGATCTTCCGGATCTTTAGTAACAATGGGAGTCCCACAGGGGTCAATTCTTGGTCCTTTTTTGTTTCTTATTTACATCAATGACCTGCCGTACCTAATAAAGGATAACCACGATATAGTGTTGTTTGCAGATGACACTTCACTTTTATTTAAACTGAAACGTCAGCAGCAGGTTACTGATGATGTAAATAGCGCGATCTCCAAAGTAGTCCATTGGTTTAATGTTAATAATTTACTCTTAAACGAGAAAAAAACCAAATGCATTAAGTTTACTCTACCTCACGATAAGCAGGTGGAAACTAAAGTGTTGATAAAGGGCGAAGAATTGAAATCTGAAGACAGCACAGTATTCTTGGGTATAACTCTGGATGCTAAGCTTCAATGGGGTCCACATATAGAAAAATTGTCAAAAAAACTAAGTTCTGCTGCATACGCAGTTAGAACAATTCGTAATTTGACTGATGTTGAGACGGCCCGTTTAGTGTATTTTGGCTATTTCCATAACGTAATGTCGTACGGCATTCTGTTGTGGGGAAATGCCGCCGATATTCAAACAATATTTGTTTTGCAGAAACGAGCTGTTCGTGCAATTTATAAATTAAGTCCGAGACACTCTCTCAGAGAAAAAATTAAAGAGATTAATGTACTGACAGTGCCGTCTCAATATATTTATAAAAATCTTTTGTATGCTCATAAAAATATAAAATTGTTTAAAAAATACAGTGATGTCCATAATATAAATACTAGGAACAGGCACAAATTTATTGTACCTACAACAAGGCTCAAGAAAATAGGTGGCTCTTTCAGATGCCAATGTATACATTTTTACAATGGACTTCCAGAGGTGGTTCAAGATCTGAGCCTGAATAAATTCAAATCCTTCATTAAACGTAAGTTGTGCCAGAAAGCATTTTATAGTGTGAAGGATTATATTGAGGACAAAAAGGCTTGGGCTTGAGCTGCGTCCGATTTCTATACACTGATTGTTCTTTGATTTTTCCTCTAGTAGTTTTAATTTGTAAATGTTTGTTTTTTTTTTACTCTAAGCCAGTACACACTATGTAGCCCAGCATATTGTACATTACGGAATTGTATCGCTGACAGAGGTGTTCTGCACTTATACAGCTGCACAGGAGCTAAACTTAGTACTCGGGAACACTGTTGGAGCTGCTGAACCTTGGAAAAAACTATCTTAGCATTGTGTAGATTCAATTTCTTAGTGTTGTATAATTGCATGGCAAACGTGTGAGCACAATGTACGAATGTGCTGTAAGGCATTTATTTGTTGGGTTAGTCTTTTTTTTTATTGACTTGATTGTGCTCTGGCTGTTGAGAGTATGTCATGCTCACTCAAATGTCTTCGCTGATGGTGGCGTGCGTGTTGGGTCATTGGGTTCCCTTCTATATAGTTGAGCTGAATGATGCTGATCCATACGTCATGTTCGTGAACGGACGCCGTCGGAGGGGACTTGTCATCTCTTAGCTGCAACGCCGTATTTTAATTTCTGAATTGTTTTTTGTGTGTTTTCCATAATGGATGCTCTCAGCGTACAATATATTTCTGCATCGTTCTCACACGGTTGATTTCAACATGAATGATGTAATCAAATATTTGTAACAATAGGGGGGGCACGCGGCACCTGTGACGTGGTCGCGTCACTATTCGCTTATAATAATACCGGTGTTGTCACTTTTTTTAAAATTACCACATTTCGGGGAAATTGGAATTAATTCCCGGGAAAAAAGGATTATTTCAAAATTCATTAGTATTGTTACTATGATGATTACGTAAAATTTTATATTATATTTGGTCAAGTGTTTACCTAACCTTTGCTATCCTTAAGGGTCGGACAGGGTTTTCTTTACATATTGTATACGGTCGAATTGAGTAACCGCAGCCTTTTTGAAGTCGGTTAAAAATATGATTGTGTTAAGTCTGAAAGTAATAAGATTAAATATACAATTACGTACACATATATATGTAATCGAAAAATAATTACACAACTATACCTAAATAAATACATAATACTAAAATATATAAAACTATAGGTATATAATATACTAATTCTCACAGTATAGACGAAAGGTAATAAATGCTCCTTTAATCGACGTTTAAATATACAACGTTCTTCTTCTTCAGCCTATAAAGGTCCACTGCTGGACAATGCCCTCCCCCAAGCCTTCATTACAATTGATTCCATAATCCCCACGCTTGGCAGGCGGGTTGGAGATCGCAGTAATTTGATATTCCACAGGAGAAGCGCTGCTGCCCGCTTCCCTGGTGAGAGTTCCCTTAGTCGCCTCTTGCGATACCCACGGGAAGATATGGGATGGTACTATTCTAAGCCTGGTTCCACATGAGTCTCGCATGAACAAAAAATAATGTTGTAAAAATAGTGTTTAAATCGCGAATGCTAGGCGGAAGTGAGTTTTATATATATATATATATATATATATATATATAAACTAGCGCTTGACTGCAATCCCGCCTGATGGTAAGCAGTGACGCAATCGTTGATGGTAAAGCGCTCTAGTTTATTTTGAGCCTATTCTCTCTAGCCTTTAAGACACTCAAATTTCCGACGGAAACACCGCCGCTGGCAAACTGTTCCAGTAGCTCGATGTACGCGGTATAAAGGAGGAGGCGAAACGCTTCATCCGGATCGTAGTGGTGTTAACAACGTAAGG
The DNA here is from genome assembly GCA_017933935.1 of Sesamia nonagrioides. Taxonomy (NCBI): domain Eukaryota; kingdom Metazoa; phylum Arthropoda; class Insecta; order Lepidoptera; family Noctuidae; genus Sesamia; species Sesamia nonagrioides. The sequence goes on from JADWQK010000043.1 coordinate 147,973, forward strand.
GTGGAAACTTGCCGTACGACGGGTCGTCCGATGGTGGAACGGAGATGGGGGAATTAAATCATGCAATTCCCTCGCACACTCCCCAAAATGCATCCTATAGAAGGCCGAAAGGCTGGCTACTCTACGCCTGTGCTCTAGGCTTGGGGACCGTCTCGAGTTAAGTCAGGGTCACCAATCAGCCTCTTCGCCCGCCTCTCCACTGAATCCAAAGTGGCCAGGTGACACTCAGCAGCAGCAGCACAAATGTGACTGCAGTACTCCACACACGAATGGACCTGTGTTTTGTACAACATTAGAAGCTGCCCTGGTGTGAAGTACTGCCGGACCTTTGCGATAACGCCAAGTTTTCTGTCCTTGGTCTTGGACTCAATGAACCGCCCAAAGTGTAGGTTCGAGGAATTCTCAACTCCCAAAAGCTAAAGGCGGTCGGTACACTCCAAGGATACATTTCGAAAAGTAGGAGCCAAGGTGAACGGGCTCCTTTTGGCGATGAAAAGACACGCCTGTGTTTTGACGGCATTGAATGCTACAAGATTGGCATTGCCCCATTCGGAGACTGCCTGCAGTGCAACACTCGTTCGCTCTACCATGGCCTCTCTTTCGGAACGGATTGATTCCCTACTAGCCCGAGGATCCGGCAGATATCTCTACACAACTGTGCTGTCATCTGCATACCCATAGATACCAGGCATCAGCAGATCGTTAATATGCAGCAGGAACAGAGTTGCAGAGAGAACGGTCCCCCCACAATTCCACAATTTTACAGCATTTTTTTATTTAAAAAATTGAGTGTCTCATGGAGCTGGTTTATTCTGGTAACCGTGGAACAAATCTTCACTACTCAAGGCCCTGAGAATGTCTTTAAAGTTGATAGATACACGTACTCATCGTGACAAGCGGTATGCCACCAGTATCACGTACTATTCGGTACATATTGATACTATTGGTCGAATTGCAAGTCAATTATAATTAGTTATCGATCGAATTCGACATTATTATCTTATCATATTGATACTAAACTTTCAAGATAACACAATCTTCATTCCAAACACAGGTGTTGTTCGATCTACTTTATTAGATACTAGCGACCCGCCCTGGTTTCACACCGGTGCAATGCTGATAATAAATACACTACAGAGAAACTGTTAACGTTGTATAGCAAAACATAGCGGCCTGTCTCTCCCGCTGCCTCGGCCGGTCGGTACCGACGCAATTTTTAAATCCATATAGATCAGGGATAAAGGGTCATAAAGATCTATATTAAATCAATAATGTATATAAGGTATTTAATTGGATAAGGATTAATGCTGTATTGGTTAAAATCGCTTCGAAAATAAGCCGTTACTTGTCGTAAAAAGTAAATTACAAAATATTTTATTTTGGGATACATACATACACCATCACGAAGTTTTCTGTAGAAAATGTCTACAGAAAACTTCGTGATGGAACTTCGTGGTGGAACTTCGTGGGAAAATAATGTACACATTGAAAATGTCAATGTGTACATTATTTTGATAAATCTTGTACGGTTCAGCCTGCATTTGCAATGTAAGCGGAAATAAAACAATTATTTACGACATCACATTAGATATCTCAAAAATAACAGTATTTCTCCACTATTTAATGGATGTTATTATACATACAGAGTGGTGCTGATATGTTACGACAATAAATGAAAACACCAACAATGCTGGTTCATACGAATAATCCTAAGCCATAGAAAAAAAACCTAGCAGCAAAAATAAATAAAATGAAAATTTTAAACAAACTAAATCGCATCGCATAAAATTGCAAACGGAATAGAATATCCTTTAAAATATTAGTTCACTGACCTCCGATCGGCGACAGCGCGATCCTGTATCGACTTGCTTTTTACGCGCCATTATTATTAAAGTTTTGTACCGCAGGATGCGGCGGTCATTAACCTGTAAGCGCTTCCTTATCAACATGTATACATCATGTAGGAAATGTGAAAAACGAAAAATAATTTCCTGTGACTAAACTAATGGACATATTTATATGATTTTTACATCACTCATATTCAGTAAGTAGGTCCTTATTACCCCTATATTGGGCTTGTAAGTAACCAATTAACGCCCTAGGGTATTAATGTAGCTAGAAAAGCCCTAGGGCGGTAAGTAATTAAAAAAAAATCTTCACTCTTTTAAAAAGTTCGCGTACATCTAACCGTCATACTGGCAAAAGACATGTCATGCATTCAGCCCAATGACAAAAGAGGTCGTTTCGCTATTCAGCCTTGTCTTCGTATGGGTACCCAGGTACCCAGTCATCAATTTTAAATATCGAACGGCAAAGCTCAATTTCGTTCTTGAAAAAATTATTACATAAAAGATAAAAAAAGGCAGGAATAGAAAACTTTTACATTTATTTTTTTTTTCTTTTTATAATTATGTGATAATTAGCAAAAAAACATGAGTTCTGTAAGGCTCATATCTTCATGAAAACGGAAGCTGAAGCAGCAATTAAGAATATTTTGCCTGAAAATTCTAAAGAGAGATATTTGAAAACTTGTAAAAATAAAATGGTTTATTCTTGTAATGCCGGTTTTTTCTACTTACCTCATAATCGAGATGTAAAGCAGAGTAGTTAGCTCGGGTGTAAGCATCAATTGCACCCTCGAACTATAGGCGTCCTCGCTGCGCTCGTGCGCCTAAATACCTCGGGCTGCAATGGATACCTTACAGCCCTCGGTTACTAATCTACTATTTATGGCTAGACTGAGAATGTGTTGAGGTACACGATATTTAATTTATTGTCGTATTGTCAGCACCACTCTGTATATCTTCTGTCCTTTTCTTAATGAAAGAGAAAGAAAAATATGCACTGAACATAAATTTAGTTTAGTTTGTGAACAAGAGAATCGGGGCCAATGTCGTGTTAAAAGGTGAAGACACTAAATACTAAACACACTATTTTGTGTTAGTTGAGTTTCTATAAAAACATTTCAAAAACACAGAATGAGTTTTCTAGGAAGTCAAAGCGCATTCTCTATAAAATATGTAAAGAAAACCCTGTCCGATCCGTGAAGGTATTGTTAGGTATCGGGAACTGATTCTACTAATGCCTACAAAGACGAGCTAAACTTAAAAAAAAATCCCCCTAAAAAATTAATATTATTTCGCAAAAAGAGGTAACTTAAAACATGTGCGGTATGCAATACAGGCGCGGGCGAAGAGGGGCAGGGCACGCTGCACGCGGTCGCATCGCTATTCGCTCAGAATTATACCGTCAAAAATAATGTTGTCACTTTTTAAAAATTACCAAATTTTGGGGAAGTTGGAATTAATTCGCGAGAAAAAAAGATTATTTCAAAATTTACTAGTATTGTTACTATGATGATTATGTAAAATTTCATATGTTATTTGGTTAAGTGTTTACCTAACCTTTATTATCCTTACGGGTCGGACAGGGTTTTCTTAACATATTGTATATCAGGTGCCTTAGATAAACAGGCAGGTTTTGCGTCATTGGAAGATATAATTATGAGTGACGTCATTAAACAATTGACAATGTGGCGTGACCTAAGATAAAACTTAATCAGCCAATCAGATGACTGATAAGAAGGCGAATTTCATATCGCTTCAAAATCAATAAGAATGAGAGAATGTGAAGATTAATTATCAAATCAATAAAAATTGACAAATATAAAACGCATCAAAGATCTGGAGTGGGGGCTGGTGATGTGAATGTAGTGAGGAGTGACGTCACACGAGTTTTCAACGCACTGTATCGTCTACATTTTTTGTTTATATGAAAAAAGAAAAGATACGTGTCTAGTTTTTTTTTTTTGAAATCTTCACCTAGGTTGCCATGATATAATGGTTACAGAATCGCACTGCTGTGTGGCTACCATGACCTCTCATTACGAGAGTAATAGGTGGTAGGCCATAACATCGGCTGCCGGCAGAACTTACCACCCACCAGACAAAGTCTTGCCGCCAAGCGATTCGTCGTGTTCCGGCATGATGTCTGGTGAAGCCGTAAGGAGGACGGGTTTGAGCAGTTGTGTTGCGATGTGTGACGGGTTCGATGCGCCAAATGTTGTTGTGTCGGGAGTTTGGTCGTAGAGAGTCTCCAGATCAATCTCACTCTAGCGCAGCTTCGTTTGGTCGTGTTGGTCTTGGGTTTAACATTGCATTACCTCGCTCAACTGATGTCATCCTTCCTATTCCTTAGTTTATTTTCCTTAATAAACTTGTGCGCTTTACCATCAACGATTGCATCACTGCTTACCATCATGCGGGATTGCAGTCAAGCACTAGTTTGTAATTATTAAAAAAAAAAAGTCGATCATACGCATCGAGCGCGTTTGGCGCTCTCATTGGTTGAGGGTTCTTACAACCTTGAATCGGGCCAATCGATGAATCAAACGCGGTCGATATCGCCCGCCGATTATTGAGTCTTCGTAATGAAAACTCATGGTAGTCGGTCGTCGACTACAAGCCGATCGTGTAGTTTAGTAAAACCCGTGTAATAATAATAATAATTTATTGACTATATATAATATACTGATGTATGTGTTGTTAACACATACATTAGTATACACAAATTACCTAAATGCTAAACAATGGTACAAAAGTCTGTATACAGATATTGCGAGCCCTGCCTCTTAAACTAGGGTGACCTGTATCTTAAGAGACAGTGTTTAGGTTACTTACAAAAAACTTTTTTACAAAAAAATAACCGACTTCCAAAAACCACTACAAAGTGAAAAATAACTAATTTCGGAAGTCGGTGTCTTTGGTTTTGTATATTCCTTTTTTGACACCGACTTCCGAAATTAGTTATTTTTCACTTTGTAGTGGTTTTTGGAAGTCGGTTATTTTTTTGTAAAAAAGTTTTTATTTTACACTTTTTAGTTGTTAAAAATACTATGTATTCAGTTGCATCCGTCAGACTGGAAGCTGGCGCCAATATAGTTGGGAAACGACGTAATTTTGTTTACTTTAATTTTTACCCGTAAGTATCCCTCAACTGCCTATGGTCTTCATCATCAAATTTACTGCAGACCATTATTTTAACCCAATGGGTGCAAAGGTCTCATCAATATAAATGAATGAAATCCAACCACAAAGTAGCTACTGTAAACTGTTGAGGAGTTCCCGGAACTGGCCTTTGTCTTCATCATTAGAGCTCTTATGAGAGTCGCAACCCATCTAGGTGTAAAGTTCTTATCAATACAAATTAATCGAGCCCAACCACAAGGTAGCTGCTGTCAATTGTTGAGGAGTTCCTTCGACTGTCTCCCGGCTCCATCATCAGATCTACTCCAGACCTTTATTAAATTATAGTGCTTTAAAATACTTAATGAAATGCTAAGAAATGCACTTGTCGCCCCTGCAATTTTTTAAAGTTCCTCTTGTTTTCTCTGGTCTTCCACCATCAAACCCTGATGTCCTTATCATGGGACCACCTTGGGAACGTCTTCTTTCCAACAGAAAAAGAATTATCAAAATCGGTTCATAAACGACGAAGTTATGCGCGCACAAACATAAAAAAAAAAAAAAAAGCATATATACGGTCGAATTGAGTAACCTCCTCCTTTTTGAAGTCGGTTAAAAAGACATACAACTGTGGATTGCGCCACTTATTGCTCTTGTCAACATTCAGATTTAAGTTATAAGATAAATACAATAATATAATCCATACTAATATTATAAATGCGAAAGTAACTCTGTCTGTCTGTCTGTCTGTCTGTTACGCTTTCCCGCTTAAACCTCTCAACCGATTTTGATGAAATTTGGCACAGACAATTTTTGGACCCTGAGAAAGAACATAGGCTACCTTTTATCCCGGAAAAATATGATGTTCCCGAGGGAAATCTAAAAAGCGCGATATAACCGAACTCCACGCGTGCGAAGCCGCGGGCGGAAAGCTAGTAAGCAATAAAACTAGAAAATAATGTATTATGAATAGGTGAAAAGTTAGTGAATGAGAGTGAGGTGTTTATGTAATGCAAGAGCAAACTAAAACTATATGTGTTAGGCAATGTATTTCAGCAATGACTCTGTTTGTGCATAGTCTTGCCGAATAAGGGGACTCCGGGCTTCTAATGAGAAATTTTAAACTCTTCAAGGTTACTAGACACGTTATGACATAATAAAAGATTCGCTGCGTGTAGCTTAATTCACCATGCATGGTTTATTCATGCTACCGCTGCGTTCGCTTTCTGTTGGTAACAAATACGCGTCCAACGGGGTCATCAACGTTTTTGACAGTTCTGAATGAATTGAATTTCCTGTTGGTACGTTTCTGAACAACTAGAAACACCAATTCGGTTAGTGCAGTGACTACGTGATCGACTGCTGCGCTACGTGCCATGGGTTCGATTCCCGCACGGAACAAATATTTATATGGCCTACAACTAGTTCTTCTGGGTCTGGTTGTTTGTGTATGTGAATTTAACACGTACAACGCCATGTCGGACATTGCTGGGCGACAATTAACTTACCCTATAAGCCATACAAAATATTTGAAATTGACAAAAAATAAATTTTTGGTTTTATTGTTAGTATTATTAAATATGAATTTCTAACTTATAAAACATTGACATAACTGCAGAAATCTTTATAAATGTGAAGATAATTCATATCGCCCAACATTGTCCGACATGGCTTGCTGCGTATGATTATTTGAGTTTTCTTCCGTTGAAGCCACGCGGGTCAAAGTGTCGCCCGCTAAAAACTGTTTGATTTAAATTAATTAACCTAATAAATATTATTGAAAATTTACGTTTTCCCATGATCTCAATTATTTAAGTTTAAATGTGATAATTGTTCCTATTTCCTAAGTTTAAAACAATAAAACTGATTTTGAATTAATAAAAATCACGATTTTTTAATTTATCTATAAACCGAACACATTTTGTTCCTTAAAATCGAAAAAACAAATCAAAATTGCATTACACAATTTTTTATGTATTGTTGGCAAAATAACATTTTTAGAAAAACTGACGTAACTTTTTTATTTTTGTATGTTTTATGAGTGCTGATGTGATTACACTAATCTAGGAGGCCGCGCGGGTCATGTTGCGTACAATTTTGCCTTGTATTATTGACCGACAGCTTAGTAGAGACGTTTAAACATAGCTCTAACTGTCGGACACCATTGTCTCCCACGGCCCGAACGGAACATATTGGTGTCGCCCATCATTGTCCGACATGGCCTGAATGGAAACTTATCATTTTATTTCGTGGCGTTATACGTGTTAAATGTGTGCAAACGCATCCACGATACCGCAGTAATTCTAGGTGTGGGGCAAGGTTTTTAAAAAAAAATCCTACTCTAATTTTGGTTCTTATAAGTAACCAGTATGCCTAGTATGAGAGTATGTGATTCGATCGTCGATATCGAGCGCGTTTGGCGCTCTCATTGGTTGACAGGTCTTACAACCTTGAAGCGGGCTAATCGATGAGTCAAAAGCGCTCGGTATCGACGATCGAGTTTCGTAATGAAAACTCATACTAGGCCTACTGATAGTTTCAGGATACCTGGATTATCAACCTTTTGACAATTACAATTCTGAATGAATGGATTTCCTGTTAGTAAAACGAGCACACAAAAAAAGAACTACTAATTCTTCTGCTTTTTGTATCTCTTTGTGAACCTATTGATAGCTATTGAATTTCTTACAAGGTTTGGCAACTTACATTTATTTTGCTTTTCTTTTAACATTTCCGGATTCGTCCTCATCTTAGCTTGTATAAAATTCTTGTCAAAACAAAGACGGACGATCTTTCATTGTGATAGGAATGGTTGTACACATCTGGCAAGGTAACAATGACAAAAAGGTAAACGTCATAAAATGATCTGTTGCAAATAGTCGCCATAAAATGATCCCTTGGGATAGGCGCAATAAAATGATCCCTTGGGATAGGCACAATAAAATGATCCCTTATAATGGAGGTTATAAAGTGGAGACCCTCAGGTTTAGGATGCAGCCCAGGAACATGCGTAATACAATGGCTGTTGAGACCCGACACTCTCGTCGCTTCCCACGGTTTGCGCCCTTGTACTTTAATAATGAGGTATAAAGTAATACAAATTCACACGGTTATTCTTCATAAATACTGATCTGATTCCAAAAATTCTTACTGTGATGGGAAGCTACAGTCATCATCATCATCTCAGCGTTAATCACAGTCGCATCCGTAGCTTTTCAGCTTTGGAGTCTGGAGTCCGCTTTACCAGTCTAACGATTGTTTTTGACTGAACTTCGATATTTTCCGTGAAGCGACTGCCGTCTGACCTCCACAACCTGAAGGCGATATCTAAGGATTGCAGTTAAACCAATTGTTAGACTTTTGGGGACTCCAACAACCCGTAACGACTGCCACTAAATGTTCGTATGGCAACCGGGACCAACGGCTTAACGTGCTTTCCGAGGCACGACCAGACCAGTGCAAATATTCATATTCATGCATACAAATATTTGCACTGTGCGGGGATCGAACGTGCGCCTCCTTGCGCAACGGCCGCGTTCGCTACGGCTACGCCAAGGAGGCTGTCAAGGGTGGATGGCAAGCTACAGTATGACAATAAAAGCAAGGTCTCTATGACTTCGTGTCCAAGGATGTCAACCCAGGCCGGAAAATGGGTCATGAAGTATTGTAACCAAAACAAGCCCTGTCAGAGCAAACGCGCTAACAAGGAAATGTGCTCTATTGACGCTATTTTTGGACCAAGTTGATACAGTAAACGCTCAAAACTCCAGTGGCATGCAAAGGACTACATTGCTATGAACTGTGCGTGTGTGTAAAAGGTACGTAGACAGTAGTCTGACGAAAACACCACCTATAACAAACTGTTCCAGTCCCTCGATGCCTCGATGATTCTCAGCCTAAAAATAATAAATTACAAATTTAAATTTAGTTACATTTTCTGCGATTTTCAGTGCTTGGACAATTTTTACTACAATTCCCGACCGTAACATAAGTTAATAACGTAACATAAGTAAATTATCGTCATTAGAATCGGCAATATACAGCAGGCAACACATTATCAGTAACACTCAGTTTCATTTTATTTTTGGGTAGAAATGGCCACAAATATCATGGATTCATGAAACATTCTTTTGAGTTTTAATGGATTAATGGCGCCGATTCTGTTGTTCACAAACTAATCTTAAGTTATGTGCATCTATTTCTTTCTATTTCATTAAGAAAAGGACAGAAGATAAAATGTCAGTTTAGCCCTGTCAAATTAGTGCGCTCCTGGCGTATTTTTAGTCGCCATATTTATAATCGTGTCTAATCTGTCTATCGATGGAGTATCTTAATTTGACAGGATTAAATTAAAATGTTATCTTCTATGAAACAGAAGACAACATTCTCCTTCTCCTTCTCCGTCTCCTTCTCCTTCTCCTTCTCCCTACTGTCCTGAAAAAAAAAATGTACTAGGCCTTTTTGGCAAGAAGTTTCAGATGTTTGTTTATTTAATAAATATTCCATAATTCTCCTTCTCCCTCTCCTTCTCCTTCTCTTTCTCTTTCTCCTTTTCCTTCTCCTTCTCCTTCTCCTTCTAATTCTCCTTCTCCTTCTCCTTCTCCTTCTCCTTCTCCTTCTCCTTCTCCTTAGTAGCGGTAGCGGGAGCGGTAGCGGTAGCGGTAGCGCGAGCGGTAGCGGGAGCGGTAGCGGTAGTGGGAGCGGGAGCGGTGGCGGCAGCGGTAGCGGGAGCGGTAGCGGTAGCGGTAGCGGGAGCGGTAGCGGGAGCGGTAGCGGTAGCGGTAGCGGGAGCGGTAGCGGGAGCAATAGCGGGAGAGGGATGGTGGGAGCGGCAGCCCCGGTTCATATCGCCATAAGTATAATCGCGTCTAATCTGTCTATGGATGGAGTATCTTAATTTGACAGGATTAAATTAAAATGTTATCTTCTATGAAACAGAAGATAACATTCTCCTTCTCCTTCTCTCTCCTTCTCCTTCTCCTTCTCCGTCTCCTTCTCCTTCCCCTTCTCCCTACTGTCCTGAAAAAAAAATGTACTTTTTGGCAAGAAGTTTCAGATGTTTGCTTATTTAATAAATATTCCATAATTCTCCCTCTCCTTCTCCTTCTCCTCCTCCTTCTCCTTCTCTTTCTCTTTCTCTTTATCTTTCTCTTTCTCTTTCTCTTTCTCTTTCTCTTTCTCTTTCTCCCTCTCCCTCTCCCTCTCCTTCTCCCTCTCCCTCTCCCTCTCGCGGCAGCGGGAGCGGTAGCGGTAGCGGGAGCAGTAGCGGTAGCGGGAGTGGTATCGGGAGCCCTAGCGGAAGCGGGAGCGGGAGCGGTAGCGGGAGAGGTAGCGGGAGCGGTAGCGGGAGCGGTAGCGGGAGCGGTAGCGGGAGCGGTAGCGGGAGCGGTAGCGGGAGCGGTAGCGGGAGCGGTAGCGTCCATAAGTAATCAGATAGTTTCAGGAAAACTGGGTTATCAACCTTTTGACAATTACAATTCTGAATGAATGGATTTCCTGTTAGTAAATCGACCACACAAAAAAAGAACTACAATTCTTCCGCTTTTGTGTCTCTTTGTGAACCTATTGAATATCTATTCATAGCTATTGAATTTCTTCCAAGGTTTGGCAACTTACATTTATATTGCTTTTCTTTTAACATTTCCGGATTCGTCCTCATCTTAGCTTCTATAAAATTCTTGTTTTTACATTTGAAGAAACTATTGCCGTCGCGCCGCTTTCAACCTCTCCCCGTAAAGTGCGAAAGGGACAGTAGCAACTCAGGCTGATTTCACCGACAAAAACTTTGACCAAAAGACGTTTCGTATTCCGCTGTTTTCTTTTTCAAAAAACGACAGATCTCAATTATTTTTATATCAAAATTTAGAGGATGAGTGCAGATGCCTCTCCCCATCTTCTGTCCTTTTCTCAACTAAATGGAAAGAGAAAGATGCACATAACTTAAAATTAGTTTAGTTTGTGTACAACAGAATCGGCGCCATTGTTGTAGTTAATATAGGTACAACCTGACACTGCTGCAAATTCCAAAAAAGCATAAGCAAATTATAATTTCGAGCTAACCCTAAACGCCTTCGCCTTGAAGAGACTTTCTTTCTTAAACCTTGTCTATCAAACGTCTGACTTCTATTATATATCTTGATTTTTTTTATCATGAAATGATATAATGTCATGTTGTCAACTATCTGAACATCAAACAAAACGATAGCTAAATATAAGTACCAACGCAAAACTTATCCAATTCCTACGCTTATTCAAACACTCCACAGTAAACGACAGTCTACGATAATGACAGCAGTGACCATGAAACTTACCTGTATATACATAACGATAAGGAACTTGTTTTTTCTCCATTGTCTAACAAAATCACTTCACAAAAGATTTCCTGATACGGTCGATGATAATACCTATCTATTAGAACTGCTAGTTTTACACAAGACATCATTTTCATATCATACCTTCCCACCTGCGTGAGCGTTTCTCTTACGAGCGTTCTATCGCACCTAAAATCCATCCTTAAATCTCCTCCTCATCAAACAATTTACCATTTCTATTTCTTCTATGTCCATGCTGTAAGATTATGGAACTCACTCCCGCCTAACATTCGTGATTTGAACACTATGTTTAAACGTCGATTAAAAGAGATACACCGGAAGCAGGAGATAGATCAAGTCTTTCTTACTACGAGAAAAAAAAGAAAAAAATCTAGATAGCGTGGTCACGAAAATACAGGTATTTAAAAAAAAACCTAAATTCAACACCCTGTGATAGTCATTTCAACCTTGTTGCTACAAGATGTAACGTTTTCCGGCGTTTTATTTTGATAACATAGCCCTGAATAATGCTGCGATAGAAACTAAAATAGATTACTTTAAATAAAAGACTACCATTGATAAATGGTAGTCTTTTATTTAAAGTAATCTATTTTAGTTTAGAAAAAAATTGCTTGCCAACTAAAAAAAAATACTTTGCTCAACTATAACCTACTGTCCTGACAAAAAATGTAATATGCTTTTTTGGCAAGTAGTTTCAGAAGTTTGCTTATTACTTCAAACAAAAAACAAAAAAAAAAACAATTTGCAAGAAATCCAAACAAATAAAATAAATTAATAATTCATTTAATTAGAGTAAAGTTAAGTTTAAGTTAGCACGTGACGGTCGCTTTCTCATTCTCTTTCTTCTAATTCTCATTCTCTTTCTAATTCTCTTTCTCATTACATTATTTAGAAAACAAATTGCTTGTTACTTCCAACTAAAAAAAAAATACTTTGCTCAACTTTAACCTACTGTCCTGACAAAAAATGTAGGTACTATGCTTTTTTGCCAAGTAGTTTCAGAAGTTTGCTTATTTAATAAAGATTCCATAATGTTATAACACTTGCTTGATTAATTGAAACAAAAAAAAAAAACAATTTCAATTATTCAAACAAATAAAATAAATTAATAATTCATTTAATTAGAGAAAGTAGTAATACAGTATGTTAAATAACAGAGGGCGTTCCCTTAAACTCGTTAATATATATCATTAATAGATTAAAATAAAAATATCAGCATAGAAAAATAAGCATAAAAAAATCCGAATAAAAAAAAGTCTAATTGGAAATAAATTTGAAACCTCCTGTTTTAAATCAAAATAGTAGTCGTCATGTATAAATAAATTGCGACGTTGCCGTCTTTCATGTTCGCGTGTACAGTGTGTTTCTTTTACATGTCAATTTAAAATTTTTATTGAATATTTTCTTATTGGAAAAAATTTTAAAACATTTTGTTTTCGAATGGAAATATTTTTTTTAGCATGTATGTATGCTATACTATTTCGGGTTAACGGGAACGCCCTCTGTTAGTTAACATACTGTATAATAGACAATAGGGGTTGATAGAAAATTTGCACGTGACGACCGCTTTCTCATTCTCATTCTCATTCTCTTTCTCATTCTCATTCTCTTTCTCATTCATTTTCTTATAAATAAGAAAATGAATGAGAAAGAGAATGAGAAACAGAATGAGAATGAAATGACTCTTTCTCATTCTTTTTCTTATTCACATTCTTTTCCTCAGCCTGTTTCTTATTCTCTTTCTCATCTTCTTTCGTTTTCTTTCTTCGTAACGGTAGCGGGAGCGGTAGCTGGAGTGGTAGCGGGAGCGGAAGCGACGGCGGGAGCGACAGCGGGAGCGGCAGCGGGAGCGGCAGCGGGAGCGACGGTGGGGGCGACAGCGGGAGCGCCAGCTGGAGCGGCAGCAGGAGCGGCAGCGGCAGCGGCAGCAGGAGCGGCAGCTGGAGCGGCAGCGAAAGCGGCAGCGGGAGCGGCAGCGGGAGCGGCAGCGGTAGCGGCAGCGGGAGCGGCAGCGGGAGCGGCAGCGGGAGCGGCAGCGGAGCGGCAGCGGGAGCGGGAGCGGCAGCGGAGCGGCAGCGGAGCGGCAGCGGGAGCGGCAGCGGGAGCGGCAGCGGCAGTGGTAGCGGGAGCGGTAGCGGGAGCGGCAGCGGGAGCGAGAGCGGGCAACTTGCGCGGTAGCGCTTTCTGGCTTAAAGCAGATCCATGCAAGCCTACAGCCACACAGCTCGTCAGGTTAGCCAGCGGACAACTGGTCGTACGTACGAGAATGACATTACATAGGCCGAATTAACTACATATTTCGGAAGCGACAGCTGGATCGGCAGCGAGAGCGGCTGCGGGAGCGGCAACGGGAGCGGTAGCGGGAGCGGCAGCGGGAGCGGTAGCGGGAGCGGCAGCGGGAGCGGCAGCGGGAGCGGCAGCGGGAGCGGCAGCGGGAGCGGTAGCGGGAGCGGCAGCGGGAGCGAGAGCGGGCAACTTCCGCGGTAGCGCTTTCTGGCTTAAAGCAGATCCATGCAAGCCTACAGCCACACAGCTCGTCAGGTTAGCCAGCGGACAACTGGTCGTACGTACGAGAATGACTGTACATAGGCCGAATCAACTACATATTTCCCTGGTACACCTTTCTCTTTCAAGGCCCACTACAGCACATCACATCACACATACTACCATATCATACGCTTTCTTTAGATCAATGAACACCATGTGCAAGTTCTCCTGTGTGTGTGTGTGTGTGTGTCTATACTTCACAAGCAATTAACCGAGTGCAAAAGTGACGTCCATTGTTCCTCGACCTGGCATAAACCCAAATTGGTTCGGGGTATTCTTTTCTCGATTACTTTCTCCCATTCCCATACTTTCATAGTTTCATACTATGTAAAAACTTTATCCAGTAGTCCTTGTACGGACGACAGCAGGTCAATCTTACCTAAACTGTCAAATATTTCCAATCAACCTTTAGTCTTCAAGGCTTCAGATATAAAGTTGAAAATCCTATAAAGAAATCTGACAGATGTAGTAGCTTGGTGTGCTGTCGCCTATACTACATCACCCTTTTTGTTATTTCATTCATGCTATTATCCCTGAAAGAAAGAAAATTGTCCATAGGGGAAAATAGCAGTGTGTAAAAACGGGAATGAAAGTTCGAAAAAGAAAAACATATCCTGAAAGAAGATGAATGGAAGCGAAAAGCAAAAAAAGCGGCAAAACAAAACAAAACAGCCGAGCAAAACAAAACAAGGAACTAAGGAAAAATTGTATGACTCACTATAAAGTACAAAATACTCGGTTTTACTCGGTGGTACGCCATTTATCGGCCGCCGGCAGAAGTTACCACCCATCAAAGTCTTGCCGCCAAGCGATTCGTCGTGTCGTGTGTGTCGTGTCGTGATGTCTGGTGAAGCCGTACGGAGGACGGGTCTGAGCAGTTGTGTTGCGATGTGTGCCGGATACGATGCACCAAATGTTATTGTATCGGGAGTTTGGTTGTGGAGGGTCTCCAGATCAGTCTCCCTCGGACGCAGCATCGTTGGTCGTGCTGTTGGGCTTAACATTGCATCACCTCGCTCAACTGCCGTCTTCCTTCCTACTCACTAAGTTTTTTTAAGTGATTAGGCTTAAATAACTAGCGCGCGTTACCATCAACGATTGCATTACTGCTTACCATCAGGCGGAATTGCAGTCAAGTGCTAGTTTATAATGATAAAAAAAAAACAGTAACTTTGGAAAGGGTTTTGTAATAAAACGATTTTTATTTATTTACCAATTCATACCATTTACGAGTAAATTGTAGTTGTAGGTTCGACCCCCCGAAAGTCGATATAATTTATTAAGCCGTGTAGGTACGCACGATCGATCAAAAACACGGTGAACACGAATATCGAACACTATTCACACGTGCATACCACTAACGAACACAGTATTTGATGTTCCTTAGAGGTACGCACGTACGAAAGATCTCGTGTTCTCCATGTTTTTGTTCGATCGTACATACACGACTTTATTTGAACGCGGCTGTTACCACCATGACAAACGGTGACCTCAGATATTTTCTGACAAGGATGCAATATGAGGAAGAAGTAACGAGTGAGTTTTCCTTCCTTCTCAGACATAATACGAATAAAGTAAGACCGCGAATTGTGTCACCCTTTGTAAAATATTCATATTTATGTTCTGTAGCTAATTTATACAGTGTACAGATAAAACAGAATCCTATTTATTATATTCTATGAAACAAATAAAAGTGTAATATTTTACAGCCTCCATGGCGTAGCGGTAGCGAAGGCGGCCGCTGCGCAAGGAGGCACGGGTTCTATCCCCGCGCAGTGCAAATATTTGTACCTATGCATGAATATGAATATTTGCAGTGGTCTGGTAGTGCCAAATGAACATCTAATAGCAGTCGTTACGGGTTGTTGGAGCCCTCAAAAGTCCAACAATTGGTATAACTGCAATGCTTTGAAAACGGGTCTGAGCAGTTGTGTTGCGATGTGCGCCGGGTACGATGGGCCAAATGTTGTTGTGTCGGGAGTTTGGTCGTGGAGTGTCTCCAGATCAATCTCCCTCTGGCGCAGCATCGTTGGTCGTGTTGTTAGGTTTAACATTGCATCACCTCGCTCAACTGCCGTCTTCCTTCCTACTCACTAATATTTTTAAGTGAATAGGCTTAATAAACTTGCGCGCTTTACCATCAACGATTGCATCACTGCTTACAATCAGGCGGGATTGCAGTCAAGCACTAGTTTATAATAAACAAAAAAAAAAAAATTGTTCCTTATGGCTCATAAGTGACAAAATATTTCAACGCAAGTTTGTGTGCTAAATTCATACTTACAGTTTGCCCGTTTGTCCTTGACATACTGAATAATATAATAAAAACTAACGTGGCTATAGAGTAAACTCAACCCAGGGCTCGTAAGGCAACATAGAGAGAGACCCTGGGGACATTAAATGTTTTTGGTAGACACAATCCTGCCATAGCCAGAGGTAGAGGTGAAACACCACGGTAGTTCTAGCTGGTAAGATCCATAGATACCCCTCTGTCTCTCCAACAATGGAGAAAGTCCAAGAGAATTTCCACAGTGAAACAAAACCGGCCAAGTGCATGTCGGACTCACGTACAAAGGGTTCCGTACCACTGATTTATGAAATTAAAGGATTTAAGTAATTTGTATGAAAGATTACGCGGTAATATGCGGTTTACGATTTACGAGGTATTAAAAAAAAACTACTTACTAGATCTCGTTCAAAACAATTTTTGTTGGTAGTTTTTATAGTAATGTACATCATATGTTTTTTTTAGATTTTTCATTTTCTTATTTTAGAAGTTAGAGGGGGTGGGGGGGGGGCTAACTTTTTTCCACTTTGGAAACGTCTGCCACGCAAACTATTCGGTTTAGAAAAAAAATATTTTAGAAACTTCGATATCATTTTTAAAGACCTATTCAAAGATACCCCACACGTATGTGTTGAGGAAAAAAATTTTTGAGTTTCAGTTCTAAGACTTCTAAGTATGGGGAGCCCCCAATATTTATTATTATTATTTTTATTTTTGCATTCACAGAATACATCTACCTACCAAGTTTCAACAGTATAGGTCTTATAGTTTCGAAAAAAAAAATGCCTGTGACATACGGACGGACAGACGGACAGACAGACATGAAGAATCTATAAGGGTTCCGTTTTTTGCCATTTGGCTACGGAACCCTAAAAAAGGCAATTTTTTGCTAAATGCTTGATGTAAAAAAAACACATGGTAACCACGGCTGTGACTGTGTTTAAAACAAAAGACTATCCTTTCTCATCATCATCATCAGCCTATATATAGCAGTCCACTGCTGGACTAGGACTCTTTTTTTTATAAAATCATAAACTAGCGCTTGACCTCAATCCCGCCTGATGGTAAGCAGTGACGCAATCGTTGATGGTAAAGGGCACTAGTTTACGAGCCTAGTTTACGATTAAGAGCCTATTCACTCTAGCCTTGAAGACACTCAAATTGTAATCCGACGGAATCACCACCGCTGACAAATTGTTCCAGTCCCTCGATGTACGCAGTATAAAGGAGGAGGCGAAACACTTCGTCCGGATCGTAGTGGTGTTAACAACTCGCCGTACGACAGGTCGTCCGATGGTGGAACGGAGATGGGGGAATTAAATCATGCAATGATCAACATGCAGGAGTCTGACAGACCCCGTCGGCCAACCCAGGGCGGCGGACATGCACGAGTATTTTCCACCCCGAAGCAAAAAAAAAAAAAGGATTAGTTAGCATAGGTTACGAAAGAAAACAAGATTACAACGAAGAAATGGCTCAAAGGTCAATCAAACCAAAAACTCCAAAAATAGTATATTACGCAATTAGGGTGCTGTATAGGTAAGTATCGTATCTACAATCTTCAATCCTAGATAAGTGCTAGTATTTTTAGAATCAAATTATTGTCAAGGATGTTCAAAATAATAGGATGGGATCGCGATCCAGCACTACTTTATACATATATAGCATTGAATAAAAACAAATTTTCAAGGATATTAGTGCTCAAAACATCACTAGGCGAGTAAAAAAGTCAGGTCTAAAAAACAAACAATCGTAAGTGGGTAAGTTTCATTGTTAATTAAAGGAAAACCTTGAACTCGACTCTGCCATGCAGTACAAATGCTGGTTATTAAAAACTTTAAATATTTGTCTATACTTAAAAAACTTGTACAGGGCAACACAAACTTTATTTCGGCTCTGAACTTGAAGTGAGTCGCTTTGCAATAATTAAACTAGAACGTTTTTTTTTTATTTAATTATAAACTACTGCTTGACTGCAATCCCGCCTGATGGTAAGCAGTGATGCAATAGTTGATGGTAAAGCGCGCCAGTTTATTAAAACGCTATTCACTCAAAAAACTGAGTGAATAGGAAGACAGCAGTTGAACGAGATAATGCAATGTTAAACCAAACTACCAACGATGCTGCGCCAGATTGATCTGGAGACCCTCCACGACTAAATTCCCGTCACAACAACATTTGGGGCATCGTACCCGACACAAATCGCAACACAACTGCTCAGACCCGTCTTCAGTACGTGTTCCGTACGATCTAACGTGAAAGCGGCGGACAGTGGTGAGGTACTGTGCTGTTGAGGCTTTGTTGAGGCTTTGTTTTATCACGTGCTCGCAGAAGGACTCCACACAGGAAGCTACGTAACGGGAGAAGGAGATCTCAACTTCCTTCCCGGGCCGCAGAAGACGCACCGGGCGCCGAGGAAGGGCGGACAACGCCTTCTTCCGGCCCCCATGAATGGGTCCAGCGGCGAGGGATATGGGGAAGTCCCTGCCCCTTATCTGATGGACACCGAGACGGAGGCGCGCGCGGGAGCCTGCACGCGCTGCACGTGGTAGTTTAACACCCCACTACCCCGTGCAGGAGACGAGGCCGGCCAGACCGGGCCAGCACGAGAGTCATCATCATCATCACAGCGTTAATCCCAGTCGCATCCGAAGCTTTTTCAGCTTTGGAGTCTGGGGTCCGCTTTACCAGTCCAACTGCTGATATGGCTAAACTTCGACATTTTCCGTGAAGCGACTGCCGTCTGACCTCCACAACCCGAAGGCGA
This sequence comes from Sesamia nonagrioides, assembly GCA_017933935.1. Lineage (NCBI taxonomy): Eukaryota > Metazoa > Arthropoda > Insecta > Lepidoptera > Noctuidae > Sesamia > Sesamia nonagrioides. The sequence continues at coordinate 166,870 of JADWQK010000043.1, forward strand.
CATAAAAGCATTGCAGTTAGACCAATTGTTAGATTTTTGAGGGCTCCAACAACCCGTAACGACTGCCACTAGATGTTCGTATGGCAACCGGGACCAACGGCTTAACGTGTTTTCCGAGGCACGACCAGACCAGTGCAAATATTCATATTCATGCATACAAATACTTGTACTGTGCGGGGATTGAACCCGCGCCACCTTGCGCAGTGGATGCGTCCGCTACCGCGTGGGCCACTACGAGAGTCTGGGGCCGTAGAAGAGTATAGACTCCCGCGGCCCCACGCGCGCTCGTACCAGAAGAGACACCGGGGTGGTTTTTAGGTCAGTTCAAACGCGGCCGGACGGTTGTCGAGCGTTATTTATTTAATAAATACGTAAAAACTTCCTTTATAACTCCGCAAAAATTGTGCGGAGGCGGAGGCGGAAGCGAAGATTCGATTTCTTGCGGAACTTCCGCAGTAACGGAAGCGGAGGCGAAGCTCCGTTACAACCCTAGTTTAGACCTGTCAAATTAGTACGCTCCTGACGTTAACTGGCGTATTTTTAGTCGCCATGTTTATAATCACGTCTAAACTGTCTATGGAATATCTTAATTTGACAGGATTAAATTAAAATGTAATCTTCTATCCTTTTCTTAACGAAGTGGAAAGAAAAAGATGCACTTAACTTAAAATTACTTTAGTTTGTGAAGAACAGAATCGGCGCCTTTAATACGATCCTTATAAGTCGATTAATACTTATATTCGCTGCAAGCAGGAATACTCCTTGCGGTGATCGAATATAGGTTATAATTACAATACGTGCCTCTGGTTGTACAAGAGAAGACCTTATTAGGTACACCTGGCACGTACAGGTGTAAACAACTCATGACACATGCGTGTCCAATCTACTCTGAATGAATTAATGAGCATTAGTCACATACCAAACGCCACGTGTAATGTTATCTACCTACATTTACTCACACGAACATACTAAGCCGGCTCAAATTAAATCAGTTAGCAATATTCTGCATATCTGATGGATATCTAGACACGATAAAACTAAAACAATGTCCCGATTCCCTAGTTTACAAACTAAACGTTTAACGTTTGGCGTCCTCCGTGGCGCAGCGGTCAACACGCCTGCCTGCGACGACGTGGAGGCCCCTGGTTCGGTCCCCGGTCAGGTCATGATGGAAAACGATCTTTCTGATTGGCCTGGGTCTTGGATGTTTATCTTTTTATGTAGATACATAAAAAGATAAACATCCAAGACCCAGGCCAATCAGTAAAATCGTTAGACATACAGAGATACTATTATATTATAAATGCGACAGTATCTCTGTCTGTCTGTCCGGCTTTTACGCCAAAACTACTGAACCGATTGTAATGAAATTTGGTACACAGATAGTCTAGAGCCTGAGAAAGGACATAGTCTATACAACATCCCGCTATGACCAATCGAAGCACAGCAGTAACAAAAAAAGTTGCGAAATGGGGAGTAAACGCTGACGTACATATTGCTCCCATTATTTTAACAGGCGCTTATTTTATTTCAACTGAGCTATTTCGGTTCGAAGCTTACGCGGGTGAAACCGCGGGACACAGCTAGTTACAAATATAAGTGGTATCGTCGAGTTAGTATCCCATAACACAAGTTTCGAGCTTACTTTGAGGCTAGCTCAATCTGTGTGATTTGTCCGTAGATATTTATTTATTTACTAGCGGCCGCCAGCGACTTCGTTCGCGTGGTGTAGTTACGCTCCGCTCCTATTGGTCGCAGCGTGATGTTATATAGCCTAAACCCTTCCTGGATTAATGGGCTATCCAACGCAAAAAGAATTTTTCAAATCGGACCAGTAGTTCCCGAGATTAGCGCGCACAAACAAACTCTTCAGCTTTATATATTAGTATAGATATAGATGTATTTAAAGTACATTTAAGTTCAGCGCATCTTTTTCTTTATTTTTCATTACAAAAAGACAGAAGATAAAATATAAGTGTAGTCCTGTCAAATTAAGATATCGATAAGGTAGTTAAGATGTAGTTAAAAACATGACGACTAAAATACGTCAATTTACGTCAGGCGCGAACTAATTTGATAGGACTAAACTGCACCCTAATTGCGTAACACACTATCTATTTTTAAATATATAGTGTGTTACGCAATTAGGGTGCAGTTATAACTGTCTATGGGATATCTTAATTTGATAGGACTACATTTATATTTTATCTAGCGTATCAGCCAAGTTCAAGTTGGCGAAGCAGCACTGTGTGTATGTTTACACGAACCATTCAAATTCTTTTTAACTTCAATGCTCCAAATTTGGCTAATTAAGTATTTATAAATCATAAACAACATAAACTGCACCTAGCAGGGCCCGCCGCCACCGGCCGAGCAGTCCTAGTAGTCTGTAACATTTGATTGAAATTCAATCTCTTACTACCTACCGATTTATAGACACTTATTTAAAAATTTTAAAAGTTAAAATACATAAAAAACAAAAAAATTACAATACATAAAAATACACAAAAATTAAAACACAAAAACACAAAAATTAATACATAAAAATTTACATGATGAGCAAATAATGTTGAACTGATGTGGATGCAGCCAGAATTGTTTATTTTAGTTATTTTCATAGTCTTACGACTTATGGGATTCTTCTCTGGGGAACTTGTGCGGAAATCAATACCATCTTTGTTTTACAGAAGAGGGCTGTTCGAGCCATTTACAACCTTGGTCCTAGAGATTCTCTTAGAGAAAAGTTCAAAGAGGTGAACATTCGGACTGTAGCTTCACAATATATATTTGAAAATCTTATGTATGTTCATAAAAATATCTCGAATTTTAAGAAAATAAGCGATGTATAAATATATAAATACCAGGAACAAACAGAATCTGTGCAACACACTCGTCTCCACAGAGTAGGCAACTCGTTCATGGGTATCAATCAATGTATACACTTTTACAACAAGCTTCCCATGGACATTCGAAACATACCCATTAAACGATTTAATAACCATATAAAGGCCAAACTTTGCAAAAAGGGGTATTATAAAATCACAGATTATTTAGAAGACAAAAAAGCTTGGGACTGAGCTGCTCGCTCTGTTAAGCAGCAATATGCGTAATTATACCTAACGTAAATTATTGTAAACATTTTCATTTTTAATGTCTGGACTTGAAAAAAGACGATGATCCCCGAGTTTGTTTCGGCTATTTTTTCTCAGAGGTAGTCAGTTAGGAAATGCCAGCTTTATCTTATTAAAAAAAATAAACATGACGTGTAAAAGTGATCAGTGATCCTACTTGCTTAATAAACGATTTCATTTCATTGGTTTTTTGCTTTTGTTAGCAAAATTTGATAGGTATTAGGCGATTCGTTTTTCCGCTCCCAACCCCGCTCCCACTTCCACTACCGCTGCCGCTCGCGTTTCCTCTCCTAGATCCGCTTCCGCTTCAGCCCCCGGTCCCGCTACCGCTTCCCCTACCGCTCCCGCTACCGCTACTGCCATCGCTAGCGCTACTACCCCCGCTCCCGCTCCCTCTTCCGCTACCGCTCGCACTCCCGCTCTTTGAATAGGTCAGTATCAGTAATCTCCCATTTCGACAACCATTGCAGAAGGCTAATTCTCGTAATTTAAAACGTTCAAAATCTAGTAGCTGTGTCATCTCGGCGACAAGCAAATATCAAAATCTAGTCAAAATGTAGGGAAATTAGAAATAATTTGACAGATTCGGACTAAGATCAGACTTTGAATGTTCTTTAAATTAGTAGAATTAACCTTCAGATCACGGCCGAAAGGCAAATGTTCCTGAGGTTTAGCGAAATATTGAATTGGTGGATATTTTCGCTTCCCATAAATTGCTTCTCTCATTATCTAGGTATGTAGTTGAGTTTAAGACAATGGCCCGATTCCCTTGGTCACAAACTAAATTAAATTTAAGTTCAGTGTATCTCTTTCTATTTCATTACTAAAAGGACAGAAGATAAAATGTTAGTTTAGACCTCTGTGTGGACCTGTCAAATTAGTCCGCTCCTGACGTATTTTTAGTCGCCATGTTTATAACCGCATCTAAACTGTCTATGGAATATCTTAATTTGACATGATTATACTAAAATGTTATCTTCTATCCTTTTCTTAAAAATATAATATAATAGTATCTGAACAAGCGAATTGGCGCCAATAACAAAAGGAGGTCACAAACACTAAACAGTTAAGTATAAGCAAAAACAGTTGTGAACCACCCAGTACTGAGTAGGTACGAAATCATTCATTAATCCAGTATGGCAGACAAAGTGACATTACGTCTCAGTGACACGCGTCTGCCTTTGTTGACGCATGCGTCATGCACGGGGTTTCCGAACAAACAACACGAATCCACTTGAACTATTTATTCTGTCTGTAGCGAAACGTTGACAAATAATGTCGAGGCTACAAGATTGTTATCCATTTTTTGAGTTGTTTGGTGATATAATAAAACTGGTTGAGAGAGAAGGAAAAGCGTAAACCCAGCCTAAAATAATATAATGTCATTTTTATACTTCTCTAGTAATGTTATAAAAATTAATTACGTGTTGACGACTAAATTCGGCCGCTAGTATACCATAGCGCGACCTAGACCAGTCGATAGACACCTCTTTTATCAAAAACCTTTCAGCCGAACGGCTAAAACACCACACTGATTCCCGCTCTCGGCTCACCGGGCTGAGAATGGTACCATCATATATCTTCCCATAGGTGTCGTAAGAGACGACTAAGGGAACCCTCACCAGGGAAGCGGGCCGCACCGCTTCTCCTGTGGAACATCAAATTACTGTGATCCCCAACCCGCCTGCCAAGAGTGGGAATTATGGCAAGCCCATGTGCATTGCGGAAAAATTGTATGTGGTACTCTTCGACAGACAAATTTTCCGAACAGATGAAGCAGCGGATCATCAATATGCGGTCAAATGAATTAATGAATGTGATTGATATTGTGTTTAGAATGATAGCTCATTCGGTCCAATCTTTGACAGTCATAACGGTTAGCCAGATCCTGTAAAGTCTGATCACAGAGTACATTAAGTCTGACAAGCAGTTTGATCAAGGATCATCGTTTTTCCAAGGGATTGTGGTTGATGACGTTACATAGACAGTGCTTCATAAAACTACTTGTACCTATTACAGTCATCTGTGGAGGCATGAGCAACAGAGAGTAAAGTTCAGTCATTCTCCATATAAATCTTAGGATCTTCTAGAAAAATGGCCACTTACAGGCAGCAGTAAATAAACCCAGACGTACCTACTAATATGTAGGCCATGAGATTACCAACAAATAATCAGATGACCTGGAAAATATCTAGATTAGGTATCAGGATACCGTTGTTACGAACCATCGTGAGTCGTACGTGCACGAAATCACTAGTCATTAACAGTGTGAAGGTATGAGGAGTAAGTAGCGTGTAATGCTCACTCATCCTGCATAGAAAAGGGAGGATCCCTCGATCAGACTGGAATTTTCTGGCGGGCACTTTGCCCACCGGTTGAAGTCGTGAGCTTGTATGCGTGCTAGTTGCACAGTAAACTCTCCTTGCGAGATGTAGGATTTGCGTGACATTAGATGACGCTTTACTCGCAAGTCGCATCTAGCGCTGTACGTACCGCTACAACAGCGATGTCGTAGAGACTAAATAAAATTGTTCTACAGACTGTAGTTCGGCCATGGAGGGCAATCACAACAGCCTTCAACGCGGAAGATAATGGCGGCAATACCCTTGTAACCAAACTAAAAAGTTCAGTGCATCTTATTTTTTCTATCTTATTAAGAAAAGGACAGAAGAAAGGTATTAGTTTAGTCCTGTCAAATTAGTCCGCGCATGACGTAAATATGACGTATTTTTAGTCACCATGTTTTAATGACGTCAAAACTGTCTATGGAGTAGGGAGTATTTATATTTTGTCCTTTTCTTAATGAAACACAAAATATCAGCTTAATCAGCCTTTATAGCCAGCCCTTTAAGACCAGCCCCTAAGAGAACTACCTACCCTTATTATCTACACTAATATACAGTATGTTAACTAACAGAGGGCGTTCCCGTTAACCCGAAATAGTATAGCATACATACCTACATGCTAAAAAAAATATTTCCATTCGAAAACAAAATGTTTTAAATTTTTTTCCAATATGAAAATATTCAATAAAAATTTTAAATTGACATGTAAAAGAAACACACTGTACACGCGAACATGAAAGACGGCAACGTCGCAATTTATTTATACATGACGACTACTATTTTGATTTAAAACAGGAGGTTTCAAATTTATTTCCAATTAGAATTTTTTTTTATTCGGATTTTTTATGCTTATTTTTCTATGCTGATATTTTTATTTTAATCTATTAATGATATATATTAACGAGTTTAAGGGAACGCCCTCTGTTATTTAACATACTGTATAAAGCTGAAGAGTTTATTTGTTTGTTTGAACGTGCTAATCTCTGGAACTACGGGTCCGATTTGAAAAATTCTTTTTGCGTTGAATAATCCATTAATCCAGGAAGGTTTTAGGCTATATAAAATCACGCTGCGACTAACGGGAGCGAAGCATAACTAACTCAACGCGAACGAAGTGGCTGGCGGCCGCTAGTTAAGTATATGTTTTGGACCCGATACCGTTAAAAAAATCGAAGAAGGCAGTCAACTCACATCGTGATGGGGTCCACCAAGACCGATGCCTCCTGGGTCAGGGTTGCGGGTTGGTTAAACAAGAAACCGCGGCCCTGGCCGTCCCACAGGCAAGTGAAGAAACACGGGTGGGTTTTAGTCAGTAAAAGTCTGACACCCCCTTCCGCTCCGCCCAGGGCGGGAGAAGTCATTTGATGATTTCCCATCCCAACAACAAAAAAAAAGGCAGTCAACTCATGCGGTAGGTAATACATAATTCCATGGTTAATGCATAACATTATGTCAGTATGGTAATACCGTGCCTTAGCAGACCAAACAACGCCCAAGGGAAGCCGCAGACATGGAGACCACACGTCATAAATAATGATCAACAGACGCCAGCAAATCAAGCTTCCAAATCCCAATTAACCTTCAACTTTAACACATTAGCGATAAGGTTGAAAATCTATTAAAGAAATTTGACAGGTTGTAGTAGCTTGATGTGCTGAAGTCTATAGCCAAATGTCAACGATACCTGTAATTGGTGATCAATATTCAAGGCAGGTTTGTTGGGAATATCCTAGGTGAGTAGTTGATGCGAACGTGCTATGCAATGCGATGCTATATTTTGTGTTAGAAGTTATTACTTTGTGACAAGACGCGCTGCAACATCCTCATTATGTTTCTCTTGTCGTGATTTAATACATAAAATCACCCCAACTATCTATACTAATCTATACTAATATATAAAGCCGAAGAGTTTGTTTGTTTGAACGCGCTAATCTCAGGAACTACTGGTCAGATTTGAATATTTTTTTTTGCGTTGGATAGTCCATTAATCCAGGAAGGCTATATAACATCACGCTGCGACCAATAGGAGCGGAGCATAACTAACATAATAAGGGTGGCGAACTGGCGACAGAAATCGTATCAATAACTAGCCGCCAGCGACTTCGTTCGCGTGGAGTTATGCTCCGCTCCTATTGGTCAAAAAATTGTAAACAATTCCTGAAAAAACTTTATTATTATTATTGTCTTCTGTATTATTATTAAGTTTTTTCAGGAATTGTGTTTTGTATCTTCTGATAAACATTAGTTCTGTCAACTTAGTGCGCGCCTGACTTAATTGAAAAAAAAACATGGCGTCCATAATTATGTCAATTTAATTTTAGACGCCATGTTTTCAATCACGTCCAAACTGTCTATGGAACATCTTAATTTGACGGACTAAAGTAATATTTTATTTTCTATCCTTTTATTGATAAAGTACAAAGAAGAAAATGCGCAGAACTTAAAATTAGTGTGTCAACAAAGGTATTGGGGCCATGGAGTTGAATTTCTTTAAGGCGCGAATAATAAAAACGAAAATGAAAGAAGCACGAATGAGGAGAATATACTTTACATAAAAAAAGTATTCTGATAACTCATTTATCGTATAATAGCGTAAGCCTACAACCGCGCTTCAAGTAGAACAACGCACCGCTGAGTTGCCGACTATTCAATTAGCTGCATTACTGCACGTCCACCACCTCTTTGACATCACAATTAACAATTAACCTTGTCATTTAATTATCTAATGTATGACATACCTTAATGTTTTTGTTTACTACTTTTATGAGAACCAGCAAGGTAATTGCGTAACAGCATCAGTAGCAATGGGTTACATTATGACAGTTCAACAACTATCATTGCATTGTTTACGTTGTTGAGCTGACACGTTTTACGAACATATGGAGCAATGAATTAGCAATATGCTTCAAATTGATATTATAATACGCAATTAGGGTGCCGTCCTGGCATGAAATGATGATGATAATGATTATCCTACTAAATTAACATGAAAGTTAGTTACCTTTTCACCCAAAAACTTCTGAACGGATTTGGATGAAATTCGACACATAGACGGTTTATAACCTGGATTAAAACCCAGGTTCGAAACTTATGCTCCATTGGCTAATAAGAATGAAATATGCATACATAGCTTTTAGTGTAAGCTGAAGTGGCAGCGGGCTGGTCATGTTTGACGGAGGACGGATGTTCGCTGGAACAGACTTACCTATCCTCGGCAAGCATAGTTTGGATCGTCCCCCAAGCTAAAAGTACAGACGACAGCATATCAAGCTCCTACAATATTATTATTATTTATTAGACCTTCAACTTTATCTCTAAATCATTAAGGCTCAAGGTTGATTGGCAATTTCTGGCAGATTCGGGTAGCCCCGCTACGGCCGGATAGACCTGCTGACGTCCATAGAGACGACCTTAATAACATACATAAAAGTTTTCGTATTTGAGTAAGAGGTTTTTGTCTCTGTTATATTTTGTGTCTTTTTTATTATTATTATTTTGTTTTGTTTTTTTTTTTTTTTAATTTACTTGCACGAAATAAACAATTTATCTTTATTTCTTTCTTTTAGGGCAGACTGGATGTAGAAAGCGGAGGATGATATTGTGGCACAGCCTGGAAAATACCTTTGTCCAGCAGTGGTAGGCAGAGGTGATTACCTATCTATGTTGAGGTCTACTTCCAATTCAACAGCATGAAGAAGACTGAATACCAGTAGTTAACATGAAGCCCCGTCTCTTTAACGTCCTCAACCACAGTCCCTTAGTAACACGATGCTCCTTGATCAGACTGCTTGTCAGAATTTACAGGATCTGGTTAACCGTTATGACTGTCAAGGGTTGTAATCGAATGAGCTAACATTCTCATAGTTCGCGTAACACACTATCACTATCCACTGCTTTATCTGTTCGGAAAATTTGTCTGTTGGAGAGTATCACAGACAATTTTTCCGCAATGTTGTATTGTCAAAATTAAAGTTATTCCCACTTTTAGGCACGCAACTGGTCGAAAATACTTTTTTTTTACATTCATTCATTCATTTGACCGAATATAGCTGATAATCCACTGCTTTATCTGTTCGGAAAAATTGTCTATCGGAGAGTATCACAGACAATTTTTCCGCAATGTTGTATTGTCAAAATTAAAGTTATTCCCACTGTTAGGCACGCAACTGGTCGAAAATACTTTTTTTTTTTTTTTGTTTATTACTTATAAACTAGTGCTTGACTGCAATCCCGTCTGATGGTAAGAAGTGATGCAATCGTTGATAGTAAGGCGCACTAGTTTATTAAGCCTATGCACTTAGAAAACTTAGTGAATAGGAAAGAAGACAGCAGTTGAGCCGACCACAACCAACGATGCTGCGCCAGAGGGAGATTGATCTGGAGACCCCCCACGACCAAACTCCCGAGACAACAACATTTGACGCATCGTACCCGGCACACATCGCAACACAACTGCTCAGACCCATCCTCTGTACGGCTTCACCAGAAATCATGCGGGAACACGACGAATCGCTTGGCGGTAACACTTTGTCTGGTGGGTCATAGAATAAAGAGGGGAAGTAGGTTATCTCCGACCCAATCCGCGATTTAATTGCCTACTGTCTTAGGGTTGACGACTGTCCGCGCTTCGTCGGTTACGGTTGTCGCCCAAACCGCTAACAAATATTTATAGACTAAGAGCTCATGTTTAAGTTATTTGCTTAGTATTTAGTTTACATATAATATTCAGTTTTTTTTTTAGTAATTTTAAGTTTTGTACACATAAAAGACCATATTTATTTTTAATTAATACAAATATAAATAATACAAACATAATATCTATTGAATCACACATTTAATACAAAATTACAAATTAGCTACAGAAAAATACTTTCTTCGGTTTCGACTATTACGTAACGCCTTGTTATTAAACTTTAATGTCTAATATATCCGTATCCTTGTAAATAACTTTTAGAAATATAGGTAATTTTAAAAATATAAATCTTTTATTTGTTCATAAAAAGACATACCAACTTTGAAGTTTATGTGATTATTTTTAAATGCTTTTTGGAACATCTGCTCCATCCGCTTAATAATATTTTCTACAAAGTCGTCAGGTGGAACCACTAATAAAATTTGGTTTCTAGAATAATTTTTGTAGTGAAGACACCTATTCTGCACTTAAATTGCAAACTTGCTGATTAGCATTTAAATACGATATAGGTGGTTCGCAATCCCCGTGACGATGCATGCATTTTTTTAACAAGAACACGTGACGCTCGAGCCTCGTCCAGTGCTAGCCGCGAGTAGCGCACTGATAGCACTCTAATCTTGTGTTTAGGTTTGCGTGCGGCGACGCATAGATACTAAGGCACACACATACAAGCCGCGCGCGGTGCGTTTGTATGAAGATAACCTACTCTGTCCCTCTTTATTCTATGGGTGGGAGGTAGCTTCTGTTACTGAAGGTGTTAAACCGTAACTGAAGTCTGGACTAAATTGAAACTGGATAAACAAAACAAACATAATCACCGTATAAAGTTCCCATTCCTGGACCCAGACCTCCTCTCGGTGAGAAAGAGTAGGCCGTAATTTACCACGCGGGTCCAGTGCGGGTTGGCAGATGTCTTCGAAGTTTTCGCCTCTAGGATATGCCGGTTTCCTCACGATGTATTCCTTCACTGTTTTGAGAGCAGTGGTGATGAAATAATTAAGACAAGGTAAAGCGCCTAACGGGGATCGAACCTACGACCTACAACGGTAGATCGCCGCCGATGGCCGATACCACTAGGCCACCTCCGCTCTCACATTTCAGCAATTATAGTCATGTAATAAGAGGGGAAACGATTACGGAAAGCCCAAATTCAGACTCCAAGCTGCAACTGGGAAATTCTTAATAGAAAACCTCGAAAGACTGCCTAACCAAGTACCTATCTAGTAGTATCAAGCACATGACCTGATGCTCACAAGTAGGTATCATTTGCGACCGCTAGACCACCGAGGTGGAACAGTAAACATTAATTCGGGAAATAATAGTTGTTTGTTGTAATGACTATTAGCTCATTAGAATAATCCCCTTTATTCATAAACGTTGTTTAAACATAACTAATTACTAGCGAAAGGTTAACCATATATTTTTGACGTTTCATCATCATCAACCTTTTTATCGTCCCACTACTGGGCACAGGTCTCCTCTCATACAGAGAAGGATTGAGCGTAATCACCACGCTTGCTCAATGCGGGTTGGTGATTTCAGACTTATAGAGTCCAGGTTTCCTCAAGATATACTTCTGGTTTTCCTTCATCTTAAGTCATTGGTATCCAAGATATACTTAGAAAGTACATATAACTTTAGAAAAGTTACATTGGTACTTGCCTGACCTGGAATCGAACCCGCGCACTCATACTTGAGAGTCTGGTGTTTTGACCACTAGGCCACCACGACATATACGTTTTTGACGTTTACATGTCACTTTAATATTCGTTTATGAATAAACACTATAGTGTTTAATGGGTTCATTCATAAACGATGATTAAAGTTAAGTGACGTGCAAACTTCAAAGATGTAAGGTTAAACATTCGCTAGTCGCTAGTTACCTTAAAGCAACGTTTATGAATAACGGGGAATAATTATATGGGAGTATGCAGATACTGGGTCAGGGTTACGGGTTGATTAAAAAAGAAACCGTGGCCCTCATTGATATAATATTAAACTAAGGTAGATACGTCACTAGCGCACTGAAAATGAAGCGTACAAAAGGAGGTAAGTCCAGCAAGTCGCTTTAGTTTTCGTCGATTCTATTTAAGACGCTGTGAATAGCAAACTTTTAGGTATTTGAGGGGGTGAAGCAGACGAAGTGGGACATGACTAGCCCCGCCCACTGCGGGGCGCGGGGCGCTCCGCGCGAGTACATCGATGCGTGAGGTGAGGCGTCGTGCATCGAGAAATACGCACGTTCTATTAAATCTATACCAACCATTCTCTATTCCATCTACATTTAGAACCGTAATTTCACAACCCAACCGCGAGATACGGTTGGCTCTGTTCGTCACAGTCCCGGTTCGCATTAGACGAGCAGCAGGTTCGAATCCCACATCCGTTCACTTTACCTTGCGATTTTCGAAAATGTATATTTTATACATATTTTCATTTTTTATTATTACTTTTGTTTTCTTTTTTATTTTTATAATGCGCTTTGTCCGTTCTACTTAAATTTTTTGTGTTATGTCCTTTTTTCATGAAACTGTTAGAAATATATCATTTCTAGAAATTACTATTTATAAACAGCTGTTTAGAGTAACTGTTAAAAAAAAAATGCATTTTCGGATATTTAAAAAAATAAAAGATTTTTTCTTCAAAACTGCAACTCTTATCGAAGTCGGGTTTGTACGAGTGCTTAGAATAACACAACACAAAAAGATTGAAATAGATGGAGGCACTTGGAGGAGGCCTATACTGAAAGGGGCCATGAATAATGCAACAAAATGAAATCTAAATTTACTGTTTTGAACTATTATCAAATCAACTGTTATTTTTATTGTTTTTCTTTTCTATTCCATCTACATTTAGAAGGGTAATTTCACAACCCAACCCCGAGGTACGGTTGGCTCTGTTCGTCACAGTCCCGGTTCGCATTAGACGAGCACCAGGATCGAATCCGACTTTACCTTGCGATTTTCGAAAATGTGTACTTTATAAATATTTTCATTTTTTATTATTTTTTTTGTTTTCTTTTTTATTTTTATAATGCGCTTTGTCCGTTCTGCTTAAATTTTTTGTGTTATGTCCTTTTTTCATGAAACTGTTAGAAATATATCATTTCTAGAAATTACTATTTATAAACAGCTGTTTAGAGTAACTGTTAAAAAAAATGCATTATCGGATATTTAAAAAAATAAAAGATTTCTTCTTCAAAACTGCAACTCTTATCGAAATCGGGTTTGTACGAGTGAAATAGATGGAGGCACTTGGAGGAGGCCTATACTGAAACGGGCCATGAATAATGCAACAAAATGAAATCTAAATTTACTGTTTTGAACTATTATCAAATTAACTGTTATTTTTATTGTTTTTCTTTTTTTAAATTATATTATGAACTAAGAAATTCATGGTTAAATAAAGGCTTATTATTATTATTTATTATTAATTTCTAGAAATTTGTAGAAAGAAAATTATAACGAATTGATTTTAAATATTAGTTTGCATTATAATTGTTACAAAAAGAATATATTTAAAAAGATGGAACAATTACTACAAAAAATACAGAAAATCGGATAAATTAATAATAATTAAAAAAAAAAATTGCAAATAAGAAATCCAACAAAAAGCATACAACGTAAGGCTGGGGTTTGAACCCGAACACATACAGGTGAAGAAATATGTGCCGCGAAAAAGTAAAAAGAATAATTACAGAAAAAAATCAAATAAAATATCGGCAAAAATACAACAGTAAATTAAAAAGCATTTATTTCAATTAAAATCTACAAAAAGCATATAATGTAAACCTGGGGTTTGAACCCGGGCAAAAACGAAATATGATTATTCATCAACAAACAGACACGTAAATATAATTATTTTCTGTGCGGGGTAAAGCAAAAAGTGACATAGGTCCGACAAGCACCACGCCTCAGCGGTCACTGTCGCTAAGCATAGAAGTGAAAGAGAAGGCAATGGACGCCGCGATGGAGCGACGTTTCGTTCACGTTATTTATCATTAAATACATTATTTATTTTAGAATATCTTAGTTAAATCGATAAACAAAAACAATGGTTTCATTTACTATTATATTTTACATCGCTCTTCTCAATTTTATCAAGATTTGATGATTAATAATACAGTTACAACTGTTATAAATTCAATTTTAGGGGTTACTTTAGGATTTTTTTCTATCGAGAAAATTAATTCAAAACGTGTTTTGAAAACAATGGTTTCCTGCTACATATAATCAAGATTAACATATAAATTTTTGGCTGCTCTGAAATGTATACATTTGGCTAAAAAATTGTTTTAAGAAGCCTATTTTTACTGAACACAGCGCCTTAAGCGCAAACGACAAACACTAGCCATCTTTTTCTTATCTATGCTTTAGATTGCGCCCCATCTCACTCACTCTGTGCCAACGTGTGAAATGTACGCAGAATAAAAAAATTGCATGTGTGTGCTACTGCTCCGATCGGCACATTTATTTTGGTTAATTTGTTAGAGCATATCAAATCTGTTTAATATTCTATCAATGGTGGCCCTGACGCACAGGCAAGTGAAGAAACACGGGTGGGTTTTAGTCAGTAAAGTCTGACACGCCCTTCCGCTCCGCCGAGAGCGGGAGAGGTTATTTGATGATTTCCCATGCACAAAAAAGGGATAGGCATACACGCCACCTGTGCCGCTATTCTCTATTTTTTTAAAATGTGAATTCATCAACTTCCCAGTGATAGATTGTACTGTGCGTTTGGCCACAAGCCACTCTACATAGTTATGTACTCGTATGTGATGTGTACGCAACACTTAGGCTAGAAGTTATCACTAGATAAACGACTACTGAATCTACACCTCATTTTAGGGTTCCGTCTCATTTACCTACAGACGACAGCCCATCAAGCTACATCATACACAAAAAAAACATCTGTCAAATTTTTTTATTCGACTTTCAACTTTATAGCTGTAGAGTCGGTTGGGAATTTTTGACAGTTTCGGGTAGCTTGACATGCTGTCATCCGTACCAATCGTACCACGTGAAAAGTGCCAACGGTGGTCTATGACTTAGCCTACACTGCCTGTATCCGTCTGCCCATCTGTCATTAGCGGGCAGTATCTTCTTTCTTCTTTTTGGTTTTAATGGCTCTGCGCGATTAGCGATTGAGCCAAGGGCGGTATCTTAAGAACCGTCATAGGTATTTAACACACAGAGTAAAAATTTTCAGTATCTATAATTTTTAATACCGCTATCCATACTAATCCATACTAATATTATAAATGCGAAAGTAACTCTGTCTGTCTGCCTGTCTGTCTGTCTGTTACGCTTTCCCGCCTAAACCTCTTAACCGATTTTGATGAAATTTTGCACAAACAATCTTTAGACCCTGAGAAAGAATATAGGCTACCTTTTATCCTGGAAAAAATTGATGTTCCCGAGGGAAATCTAAAAAGCGCGATATAACCGAAGTCCACGCAGGCGAAGCCGCGGGCGGAAAGCTAGTAAACTATAAAATAAATTTAAAAAATAAAAACCGTCTCATTCTCCATACCTACAAAAAGTTTAACTACTTAGTCAAAAGTTCTGCGGCAACAAACAAAGAAAATATAGTTTGAAAAACTAAAAAAAAAAACATGCTTTTAAAGAATATCAAACTGAAAAGTTAAAAATAATTTTGAAAAAAGCGTGAGGCGCTTTGTGCCATAATTTTTGTATAATAAGCCCCTCACGCTTTTTTAAAAATTATTTTTAACTTTTTAGTTTGATATTCCTTCTAAGCATGTTTTTTATGTTTTCCAAACTATATTCATTTTCAACTTTTTAGTTCGATATTCTTAAAAAAAAATGAACGAATGTATTGAAAACGGTGCGACATTTTACAGTAATGAGCCGCTCACTCGTAGTCCAAAGAGTTAGAGACGGACAAACAAACAAGCAAGCAAGCAAGCAAACAAACAAGCAAGCAAACATACAAGTGAATCTAATAAAAAGCATGTAAAAAATCTGCGTTTTTACCGAAATCGACTGCGTGAGTCGGACTCGCTCCTGGCCGCTTTTCCGTATTAAACCTCTGTCTCTGTGCATGTTATCTTCATTTAAGTATTAACCGTGATATGATATTATGAAACTAACCTTGAGTGTCTTGTTTAATTAACCTATATTCATTTATACGTTGTTCTAGAATACATATTTAAAAAAAATTGGAATTAAAACGTGATGTTTCTTTCTAGCTTTCTTTTTTTTAACGTCCAGCGAGTGAACGGGTACTAGACTAATATGTTATCTTCTGTCCCTTTCTTAATGAAAAAGATAATAATAATACTAGTTTATTTATCACTCCAATAATTTTGAATTTCTCTTAGTCTATGTACAAAATCATGGCAATGAATACATACGTACTTATAAGTGACTAGCTTTCCGCCCGCGGCTTCGTCCGCTTGGAGTTCGGTTATATCGCGCTTTTTAGATTCCCTCGGGAATATCAATTTTTTCCGGGATAAAAAGTACCCTATTATTTAATCCGGACTTCTAAATTTACGTCTGCAAAATTTCAAAGCAATCGGTTTAGAAGTTACGGCGTGAGAGCGGGACAAACAAACTCACTTTCTCATTTATAATATTAATTCTGTAATCTGTGGTAAGGACAACGTTGACGACTATGTCGACTATATCTACTAGTATAAAGTGTGTCGCAGTCGTCACTTAACTTAAAATTAGTTTAGTTTTTGAATAAGAGAATCGGCACCATTATTATTTCCTTTATTTCATTTTATATTCTACATCATCATCATCATCATCTCAGCGTTAATCCCAGTCGCATCCGTAGCTTTTCAGCTTTGGAGTCTGGTGTCCGCTTTACCAGTCTAACTGCTAATTTTGGCTAAACTTCAATATTTTCCGTAAAGCGACTGCCGTCTGGCCTCCACAACCCGAAAGTGACATCGAAGCATTGCAGTTAGACCAATTGATGGAATTTTGAAGGCTCCAACAACCCGTAGCGACTGCCATTAGATGTTCGTATGGCAACCGGGACCAACGGCTTAAGACCGTACCCTCACCAAATGACCTTGCGCATTTGCTCCCTCTTCACCGCGCCCCACATCTACAATACTTCGTAAAATTTTACTAGCGCCGTCTGGCGGACGTAGTACTTACAAATACAAGTTAGAAACATAGACCACAGAAGTAACAGACATAGCACTTTTATTTATGTTTATTGGTGCGCCCAAATACTTTTGGTTATTATGTACTCAAACAAATGTTGACGATACTTCATAATAAAAAATCTTCAGTGTTTATTTTTTAACCGACTTCAGAAAAAGGTGGTTCTCAGTTCGATTTATTGTGTTCGCTGATAACTTTATGGTTAATGAACCTATTTTGACCATTCTTTTTTTATATGAAGGGATATGCTGCCTATGTAATCCCATTATTACCACGTCAGTGTCGATAATGGAAATTCTAAGAAATTTAGGCCAATTATCGAAAATTGTAGGCACGCTTCGGGTGACAACTTGATACTCGTGTTTATATCGGATGATACTATAAAACCGTGAAGATTTGGGCCTGACCTGATGATGGAGATGACAGAATATCAAGGGAATCCACATCGGAAGCAACTATCACGTGTTTGGGCTTATTTAATGTGTATTGATTAGACCTTTATAACTAAATATGTTATGACTGTAACTTCAGGGTTGGAAGTTAGTTTTGTAGATTGAAAGTTAGCTAAGTCAGATGGACAAAGGGATAGAAAAATAATATAATAAAGTTTAATTTATCATTATTTATTATTTTAAGGGAAAACGTAATCAGGGTCAAATAAATTTCTGCAGAACTGACACCTTCAAAAAAAAAAACATGTTTTTTTTTGGGACCAGGCAAGACTGTGAAATTATATTATTATTCTCGTTTAATAAAACAAATACGTAAATTGTAAAAAATAAAACTATCGTATATCAAAATAAATAACAAATACATATACTATAATATTATTTACACAAAGCTTCCTTTCGCAGAAAAATAATAAACATCCGACTAATACAATATCCGATCAGACTGGACGTTGACGCCAGCATATTTGGAAAAGGCCTGCAAGCAAACGACCTATTTCGTTTGCTTTAATTCCTTTAAGACCACAATGAAAGTATGAGCATTTCTAGAAATAACGCAATGAAATAACGCAACTTAAATTCAGTCTCTTGATTTTAATTGATTTTTGCATAAGCATGACGAGTAGGTAGTGTTTGTACCATGTTAAAGTAGAGTGTTGTAAATTGTTGAGGAATTCCCTCGACTGCCTATGGTTTTCATCATCTGATGTACTTCAGACTTTAATTTTTACCCATATGGGTGCAAATTTCTCATCAATATAAATGAATTAAGTCCAACCACAAAGCAGCTATTGTAAACCTTTGAGGAGTTCCCTCAACAGACTGTCCTTCGTCTTCATTATCAGACTCCTAATGATCATAACAATCCATCTAGGTGTAAAGCTCTTATCAATACAAATTAATCAAGAGATTACACAAGGTAGCTGCTGTGAATCGTTGAGGAGTTCCCTCGAATTTCTCTCGGCTCTATCATCAGATCTATTGCAGACATTCATTTTAACCTACTTATATGGGTGTAAAGTTTTCATCAATATAAATGAATTAAGTCCAAATATAAGGTAACTATTATAAACCTTTAAGGAGTTCCCTTAACTGGCCTTTGTCTTCAAGATAATCACAACTCATTTAGGTGTAAAGTTCTTATCAATACAAATTTATTAAGCACAAACACGAGGCAGCTGATGTGAATCGTTAAGGAGTTCCCTCGGCTGTCTCCCGGCTCCATCATCAACTCCGAACTTTACTAAATTGTAGTGCGTTAAAACACTTAATGAAAAAACTTAGAAAAGCCCTAGACGCCCCTTTGATTTTTTAAATTTCTCCTAGATTTACCTAGTCTTCCATCATCAGACCCTAATTTCCTAAACATGAGACTACCTTGAAGATATCGTCTTTCTAATAAAACAAAAACATGTGGCACTCGGGGCTGCCGCGGTAAAGCTATTTTATACTAGCGGCCGCCAGCGACTTCGTTCGCGTGGAGTTAGTAATGCTCTGCTCCTATTAGTCGCAGCGTGATGTTTTATAGCCTTAAGCCTTTCTGGATTAATGAGCTATCCAACGCAAAAAGAATTTTTCAAATCGGACCCGTAGTTCCTGAGATTAACGCGTTCAAACAAACAAACTCTTCAGCTTTATATATTAGTACTAGCTTTCCGCCCGCGGCTTCGCCCGCGTGGAATAGGGTTATATCGCTTTTTTTAGATTTCCCTCGGGAATAAAACTAATTAAATGTCGATTGATCAGTTTTTAAGGATTGATCGTAGAACGGTGAAAATTTAGGATTGTATGTATTTTTGTATGTTGTAAAAAAATAGAAACTAAAAATTTTGTGTAAAAATAAAAAAAAACAAATAGGGGTGGACTACCCCTAACATTTAGGGGGATGAAAAATAGATGTTGGCCGATTCTCAGACCTACTCAATACGCTCACAAAATTTCATGAGAATCGGTCAAGCCGTTTCGGAGGAGTCTAAGAACGAAAACTGTGACACGAGAATTTTATATATAAGATAGATGTTCGCTAGTACCAAATTTTGTATGGAGAAACGCATGGTACTATACATTGAATCTGCGCTCACGCGCAGGGCTGCAGATCTGCATGAAAATGCAGATAAAAAACGCAATCCTGCGCGTGGCTGCGGGTAAATCGCAAAGGTGTGCACACCGAGTTCCGCAGTATGTAGTTAGTAGGAATTTTTTTATTAGTTATTTATGACATAGTATTTTTTTATTTTGCCAATTAACGTATACATTTGTATAAGTATGTATTTTCTTTTTTGTAGTTTATTTATTTTTTACCAGTGACGTCATTGAAGGAGTGCAAAAAAACGGTGGCGATTTATCGACTAAACTATATTTGATGTTTTATTTTTGACTTTGATAAAGAAATAGAAGCTATGCCACAGCTTATAATTGACGTCATTTTCGTGATCAGCGCCTCGAAAACCCGTCACGATACCCAAGTCAAAATATCATGAAATATAATTTCGGCCACCTTGGATTTCAAAAATGACGTCATTTTCGTGATTAGCACCCGCGAAAACCCCTTTCACGACACCCATGTCAAAATATCATAAAATTGGTGTCGGCCATCTTGGATTTCAAAAATGACGTCATTTTCGTGATTAGCACCCACAAAAACCCCTTTCACGACACCCATGTCAAAATATCATAAAATTGGTGTCGGCCATCTTGGATTTCCAAAATGACGTCATTTTCGTGATTAGCACCCCAAAAACCCCTTTCACGACACCCATGTCAAAATATCATAAAATTGGTGTCGGCCATCTTGGATTTCAAAAATTACGTCATATTCGTGATCTGCACTTCCGAAAACCCCTATCACGACACCCATGTCGAAATACCCAAAAATTCATCGAAATACCAAATTTTAGGCGAAGTTATCCGCAAACAAACATAAAAATAAAAACTTTTTACAAAAAAAACAACCGACTGCAAAAACCACTACAAAGTGAAAAATAACTAATTTCGGAAGTTGGTGTCTTTGGTTTTGTATATTCGTTTTAGACACCGACTTCCGAAATTAGTTATTTCTCACTTTACATAGTGGTTTTTGGAAGTCGGTTGTTTTTTTGTAAAAAAGCTTTTATTTTACATTTTTTAGTTGTTAAAAGTACTATGTATTCAGTTGCATCCGGTCAGACTGGAAGCTGACGCAAATATAGTTGGGAAACGACGTACTTTTGTTTACTTTAATTTTTACCCGTAAGTACCTATTCCCTCAACTGCCTATGGTCTTCATCATTAAATTTACTGTAGACTATTATTTTAACCTAATGGAAGTAAAGGTCTTATTAATATAAATGAATTAAGTCCAACCACAAAGTAGCTACTGGAAACCGTTGAGGAATTCCCGGAACTGGCCTTTGTCTTCATCATTAGAGCTCTTATGAGAGTCGCAACCCATCTAGGTGTAAAGTTCTTATCAATACAAATTAATCGAGCCCAACCACAAGGTAGCTGCTGTCAATTGTTGAGGAGTTCCTTCGACTGTCCCTCGGCTCCATCATCAGATCTACTCCAGACCTTTATTAAATTGTAGTGCTTTAAAATACTTAATGAAAATGCTAAGAAATGCACTAGTCGCCCCCCAATTTTTGAAAGTTCTTCTCTGGCTTGTTGTCTTGCTTGTTTTCTCTGGACTTCCACCATCAAACCCTGATATCCTTATCATGGCACCACCTTGGGAACGTCTTCTTTCCAACAGAATAAGAATTATCAAAATCGGTTTATAAATGACGAAGTTATGCGCGAACAAACATAAAAAAAAAAACATATACGGTCGAATTGAGTAACCTCCTCCTTTTTGAAGTCGGTTAAAAATTTAACATAAAAAACACATAATTGAGCAAACTCCTCCTTTTTGAAATCGGTTAAAAAAACGAACACCAAAATAAAGATCAATAACAGAGACTCTAAGATAGTATTATACTCTATGCGACATGCGGTGCGTGAGCGAGCAAGCAGATGCTTTCTCGCTCACGCGCCGCCCGCTTATGCTAGCGGAGCGCGCGATGACGAACGACACGGGTTCCCCCTTCAAGAGCTTGTGGCATACTGAACAGGGGGGGTTCACTTAGAACATCAGCAACTGAAGCAAAGTGACTAATGACATCTTTGAACGTGAACCTAAACATTGGTACCCATGGCATGCCGATAGGTGCCGCTATAATAAAATTTAAGTTTTCTAACTAGATTGTCGATAAAGCAGTACACTGTGGTTTGTGGTCACGGCTTGCACGTGTTTGTTTGTTTCGTATTCATTTTGCGCATGTTTCTTGGTTTTCGAGAGGATTTCTGTGTTATTGACGTCGAGTTGAGATCTCTTGGGACCTCCTCCGTCCTGATAATCAGTCTTACCCGGAAATCAGTTCAGCCTTCGAAGTGTTGTACCTGTGCGCTGTGAATTGTGATTCCATAAAAAATCGTGAAATACACTCTTATAATTGCGAAAAGACGCTTGTGTTCTGTGTGTGTGTCTTTTAAAATAGAAAAAATGCCGCATCACTGTGCTCTTGGATGTAAGAACATAAGAAAAGTTTAAAAGTAATAAATAAATATTGTGTTATTTTATTCTATTATGTGGTTTTATTTCTATTATATTCATTATATTAATGTTACTTCCGCTAAAAGCTATTTTGTTTCAATGATTTATAATCTCTGTAACTTGCTGAAACAAAATAGCTTTTAAGGAAGTAACATTAATAACCTCTAATCAATAGGACCATACAATATATCTGTCTATAGCTATGGTATGCGTAGGTATATATTTAAATTGACGTTAATGTACGTTCAGAAAATCAGGGGGCGCTTTCAAACGATATGCACAACATTCTCTCGAGAGGGCTCTCTTTTACCCTATTATTATTATACTCTTTGATACTGAATCTCAATAGCCCGGGCAACAGAAATGATGGCGAATACGCTCAGATTGTTGAATAAAATTTTTATTTTGGTCGTTTTAAAAAAATATTTCTACAATAATGTTCGTCATGAAATTACCTATCCATTAGTGTAAGAACGCAATCTAAATAATGCTTACTTTCCGAGGAGATGCACGTTTATGATAATTATTTCTCTTGTCAGTGGTTTCGTTGTGAAGGAATTATTTAAACATTATACTTAGTAAAAAAAAAAAGAAATCTACAATTTTGGAGCCAAGATTATGGAGAAAATTTATGTATTTTTAATAAGTTGATATTTCTTTTGGATAAAGAGTAGATAGCTCCGAAAAACTACATAAAAACGGCCTGCGGTGTGTTTTTCCCCCGGAACCGCCTTAACGTGTTTTCCTACACACGTCCAGAACAGTGCAAATATTCATAGTCATGCAAACAAATATTTGCACTGCGCGGGTATCGAAACCGCGCTTCCTTGCTCGCTCGCTCGTTCACTACGCCACGGAGGCTGTCAGACATATAAAACTCACCATAATAAGGTTGAAAAGTTTCAGCAAACAACGCAGCCGTTTTAACTTTCACGGAAATATGCTGAGGGACAGAATGTTCATAAAACATTAAACTCTTCATTACAGTGAGCCCAAAAATTAGCTATGGACACAGCCTGATTAGTGATTTATAAATATGAAATTCTATTATAAGAATAAAATAGAATCATTAAAAAACCTTGGGGGAGGCCAGCAGTGGACGTCTTTCGGCTGAAATGATGATGATGATGATTAAAAAAATACCTATAAAGAAACTTGGAATATGAACAATGGAATAATTATACCTACTAGAAAATATGTTCTTATCATCTGTCAGTTTCTGTCATAAAAACAAATATGTTTTTTTGCAAATTTGATCTTTATTAGCTAGAATTGTCGCACTGACAGGTGTCAGAAATGCAAACTCTCGAAGGCCTTCTTATACTTACTTATTAATCTGTTGGTCTGAGATACCTTTGCCTTTGCTCAGTGTAATGCACTGGCAAATTGAACAAACAACTTATTAATCTGCGAAGAAATGTTTTAAGTTATCAAGAAATATATTATTATTATTTTTATTCGCGCTAAATACTCTCCAGCGTTTGATGGTTTACTAATCGTTCGCACGTTTCTTGGCAAAATTGTGGCGTCTCTCCCACAAAGGCCATTAATCAAGAATTGAATTGAATTACTTACTTATTAGCAGGGCAAGTGAGGGGTTTTTTTTTAGCAAGGTTGCTGGTAAAATAGCTCTTATTCAAATTATATTTACAATTACACCAATTTTGGATTCATGATCAGCTCTAGAGTACCTACTAGAGCTTCGCTCCTAAATTGATTTCTATATCCATATGTGTATATGGTAGTAAAAAAAGAATGTGGTGTTTTATGAAACTACGGTAAAAGTGAAACTTTTATACTACGGTCAGCTGCTGCGAACTGTAGCCGCCGCCATATTAGTTTTGGCTGCTCTGACGAGTGCCGTTCACTTTATCCCTACTCCGCGGATGACCGTCACGCGACATGCAACACACAGAAGAAAAAGTTTGAGACGATGTAAGAAAAGTTTCACCTTTTTTTTAATAATTATAAACTAGTGCTTGAGTTTGACTGCAATCCCGCCTGATGGTAAGCAGTGACGCAATCGTTGTTGGTAAAGCGCGCCAGCTTATTAAGCCTATTCACTCAATTTTTTTGACTGGAAAGAAGACGGCAGTTGAGCGAGGTAATGCAATGTTAAACCCAACAACACGACCAACGATTTTGCGCCAGAGGGAGATTGATCTGGAGACCCTCCACGACCAAACTCCCGACACAATCACATTTGGCGTATCGTACCCAGCACACATCGCAACACACCTGCTCAGATCCGTCCTCCGTACGAGTCGGTACGACTTTAATAAAATACTATACGACACGATTGACGCAGTAGCTGACCATCGACTGCAGCGCTGCGTGTCGCGTTCGATTCCCGTATGAAACAAATATTTGTATAACCTACAAATAGTTGTTCTGGGTCTAGCTATTTATGTATGTGACTTTATATCTTTGTAAATGCACCCACGCGCCACGATAGAAGAGAAATTCCCAGTCTAATATATAAAATTCTCGTGTCGCGGTGTTTGTAGTTAAACTCCTCCGAAACGGCTTTCCCGATTCTCATGAAATTTTGTGTGCATATTGGGTAGATCTGAGAATCGGACAACATCTACTTTTTGTCCCCCTAAATGTTAAGGATCCACCCCTATTTTTTTTTTAAATTTAGATCTATATCGCCCTTTACAGCACGTGATTTTAATAGTTTCGAAGATATTACAAATTTAAAAATTGTGGGGCGTCGCATTTGCGGCGGTACCAGCCGTTTGGGCGGGGCGGGCCGCTACGTGTTTATACAACGTTAACAGTTTTTTTGTAATGAATTTAGTATCAGCATTGCACCCGTATGAAGCCGGGCGGGTCGCTAGTGTGGGGCAAAGTTTATAATAAAAAAAAACTGACTTCCCTACCACCTTTCCTTAATCGCGTTGGTCTCAATGTCTCATAATCTCACGATCTTTCGGAAATCATCATCATCTCAGCGTTTATCCCGGTCGCATCCGTGGCTTTCGCGTTGGAGCCCGGGGTCCGCTTTCCTGCACATTCTCCTCCATTTCGCACGATCTTTAGCATCCTGTGGTAAGAGCTTGTTGGCACGCATGTCATCTCTTACAACGTCAAGCCAGCACCTCTTTGGTCTGCCCCGCTTTTTCCGGCCCGGCGGAGGCGCCATGGCAAGACATTTTTTACCCACGTACCATGCCGGTTTGCGTAAGACGTGGCCGTACCAGGGTAGGCGACCCTCCTGCAGTATGTCTGCAATGTCACGGACACGAAGGCTGCCCCGGATGCGGGAGTTCCTGATGCGGTCTTTCCGCGTAACTCCACACATCCACCGCAGCATATTCATCTCCGTGACACGCAGCTCCTGCTTGTGTCGCTCAAGCACAGGCCACGCCTCACTGCCATACAGTGGAACAGGTCTAATGATGGTTTTATAGACCTGCCTAACCGGCATGCACGATCTTTCGGAAATATCTAAAAATATCTCCTCCTTGTCCGAATACCTTGTTGGTGTATTGGTTGCAAGCGTGATAGCTGAGCATGTGTGCATCCTGCAGGGTAATTGCGTATCACAGTATCAGTAGCAATGGGTTTCATTTTGACAGCTCAACAATATTCATTGCGTTCTTTACGTTGTTGAGCAGACACACTTCGAACACATGGGGCAATGGATTAGCAATAAGCTTCGATATGATTAGGCTCTTAATAAACTAGCGCGCTTTACCATCAACGACCGCATCACTGCTTACCATCAGGCGGGATTGCGGTCAAGCGCTGGTTTATCCATACTAATATTATAAATGCGAAAGTAACTCTGTCTGTCTGTCCGTCGGTCTGTCTGTCTGTCTGTCTGTCTGTCTGTTACGCTTTCCCGCTTAAACCTCTGAACCGATTTTGATGAAATTTGGCACAGACAATCTTTGGACCCTGAGAAAGAACATAGGCTACCTTTTATCCCGGAAAAATATGATGTTCCCGAGGGAAATCTATAAAGCGCGATATAACCGAACTCCATGCGGGCGAAGCCGCGGGCGGAAAGCTAGTAATATATAAAAAAATAGATTCCAACTGATAATAAGTAAATAAGGTACGGTGCCCGGTAGAGTACCTACCCGGTAACGTAGGGTATGATGACTACGGTGTTATACATACATACGTGTGTACACTGTCCACTTTCAAAACTATTAAGTACTAGCTTTCCGCCCGCGTGGAGTTCGGTTATATCGCGCTTTTTAGATTTCCCTCGGGATTATCAATTTTTTCCGGGATAAAAGGTAGCCTATGTTCTTTCTCAGGGTCTAAAGATTATCTGTGCCAAATTTCATCAAAATCGGTTGAGAGGTTTAAACGGGAAAGCGTAACAGACAGACAGAGTTACTTTCGCATTTATAATATTAGTATGGATAAAAAAGCACTTCCTCTGTCTTTAAACATATCATTATTTTTATATGCCCTTTAACGTATATATCTATTGTATAATCTATGTAAATAGTACACTATAGACTACCTACATTATTTCTCTCTCCTACCCCTTAGTATTCCACCCAAAGGTCTGTAAAAAATCTGAGCGAAAAGGCTGCCCATTCACGCCCAAGTGTCACCCTTTCTAAAATCTTTATATATATGTTCTGTAATTAAAAAAGTATATACAATCTAGTAAATATCTAAAAATAAAACACAGACTCGGTATGAAATCCTTTATTTAGATTTTTTGGTATTTTTTGAGACACATTCCTCTTTGTACCCATACAGCTGGAATATAAAAAACGGGATTTTATACAATTTAAAAATCGATCTTATGTTTTTTTTTAAATCGCTTCCATTGTCAAAACTATATAACAATTTAGCTAAAAACAAAAGCAGGTCACGAAACTGCTGTAATGCATAGAAAAACAGTAATGTTCTGTAATATATTTTTACTTGCATATGGGCATATATTTTCCTGGATATTTTGAAACCTGAAATCGTTGAAAATCTCCTTCCTAGCTTATGGTAAAAATACTGGCCAGTAATAATTCCAAAGAACGGCAACGACAACATCTCACTCAGACAAAGACAATATACCATGATGTTAATAAGAATATAGTACAAGATTTTGGTTCATTACTACTGGACTGTTCGGAATAAGGTTTCGATCCACCAACACGGAAAAAAGAAATATCTTGAACCACCAACAGGCCTACTTTATTTTCAAAACTCTCAAAAGTTTTGTCCTTATTGGTGATTTACATCTCTTCATTCCGTTTTGATGAAATTTCACCAAACTCGGTCAGTTATTAAATCACCCGTTGCTAAGACATTTGACGTACTGTCTATGAAAAATAGTCTACTAAAAAGTTTAGCATGTGTCTTGTGTCCTGCAATTAAAAAAGTTGCAAGAAAATCAACATCAACAGTAAACATCACCAGACAATTTTGACGTTTAAATAATAGGCCAACCGCTTAACTGAGAGGTTGATTGAGGTAGTAACGCGGGGCGAGAAGGGTGCGGTGACGTGATGGAAGAGCTTAGGGATACGTCAACTTGTGACAACTATCATCTCTCCCGCATCGGGCAGCTGCCTCAGGCAACGACTCAGTAAATCGACCCGACCGATATTTAACATTCAAGCAATGTTTATAAATAAAGTTATTAATATACAATATGTAATGAAAACCCCGTCCGACCCATAAGGATAATAAAGCTTTGGTAAAGACAAGACCAAATAAAATACGAAATTTTACATAATCATCATAGTAACAATACTAATGAATTTTGAAATAATCTTTTTTTCCGGGAATTAATTCCAACTTCCCCAAAATTCGGTATTTTTTTTTAAAGTGACAACACCTTTTCCGACGGTATTATTATGAGCGATGCAACCGCGTGCCGTGCCCGCTTCGCCCGCGCATGTATTGCCTACCTTGCATGTATTAAGTTACCTCGCTTTTGCGAAATAATATTTATTTTTTTAGGGGCAGTTTTTTTTTTAAGTTTAGCCCGGCTTTGTAGGCATTAGTTATAGTAGTGTATAAGTTTATATTGGCCTTGATGCCTGAACTAAATGGATATAAATAAATAAAATGTGGCGAATCAGTAAGTTATCGAAACCTAACAATACCTTAACGGATCGGGCAGGGTTTTCTTTACACATTGTTTAACTGAGTTTGATGAAATCAGCCCCCTAATCGGCGAACACATTTTTGTCAAATGATTGCGACTAGTTGGGATCGTTTGGACCGAACGGACCAATGGACGGTCTCCACGATCCTAATTGATCCCAACTAGTCGCAATCATTTGACAAAAATGTGTTCGCCGGTTAGGGGGCAGGTCTAAAACTTCGAAAACATATGTCCACATGCAAAATATATTACATATTACAGATGCATTTTATTAAGCTCGGTATCAAGCACAAGCGGTTTGTGCTTTTATCATAATAATTATATCATAGGTTCACAGCTTCATGTGTAATGCCCAACTTTTAAACTATGCATTTTATGGTATTACGACAATGCTGCTATAGTTGAAAATAAATGTTCAGTGTTGCTAGGATGAAAATTTATTTGAAATAATAAGGAGGGTTTAATCATGAATTCTTTGCTTTTTAGTTGTGATACTTTATTTTAAAACTTCATTTCACAGTAAGTAAAGGTAATTCGCAAACTGCGTAAATTAATCTGTTCTTAACATTTTTAGAACATAAAATCCACATAAATGAAATACTGTAAAAATAAAAGGTAATAAAAAAGTCACAATATTTCAATATTTATAATACTGTGATGAATACATAATATTTAAGTGTTGATAGCGAAATATCACACGTGTTTGTGAAAGTATATATTTATTTTTTATCATAATTCAAATAAATCTCATATCGTAACTACATAGTTGTTGCTTTACATGTGACACTAATGACAGTGACATTGACATATGTCGTACGTCAATTTTCAACTATAGCAACATGTCATTTTCGATAAATTTTTACGTCAGTTATCTATAATGTGTTTTGTTTACCCTTAATTTGACCGCATAAGTATTTTAGAGGGAGGAAAACTGAAAAAGAATGTCGAAGTTTAGCCATATCAGCAGTTGGACTGGTAAAGCGGACCCCAGACTCCAAAGCTGAAAAGGCTTCGGATGCGAATGGGATTAACGCTGTAATGATGATGATGATGATGAGTGATAATTTTATATTAAACTAGCTTTCCGCCCGCGGCTTCGCCCGCATGGAATTCGGTTATATCGCGATTTTTAGATTCCCCTGGGGAGTAAAACTAATTAAATGACGATTGATCAGTTAGAAACCGTATGTATGTGAAAAAGAAAAGGGCTGTTTTAGGGTTTTCGCGGCAATTATTCGATTTTTTCTCGCCGTAAGAACCATCCTTAGACTTTAACGAACATTTTAAAAAAAGAATTGGCCAAATTGGTCCAGGCGTTGTTGAGTTATGCGCTTACCAACACATTTTGCGATTCATTTTTATATATATAGATGAAGTGTAGGTGTCGGTACCGTCTAGTTTAGGGACCAGTGATGACCTGTCTCATATGGAGCGTCCTTGAGTTAATTGCAGTGGCAAGCCCTTTGAACCATTGACTCCGTCTCAAGTGAGTTCGAGTAACGAGTGAGGTATCTATATCTGAATATTGTAACTAGGCAAAAGTTTTGTTATACGCAGAGATCACTCGGTGGCTTGAGAGTCCAGTACAACAACTTTCATGCCATTATACGCAACTAACTTTAAGCCCGCGGCTTCGCCCGCATGGAATTCGGTTATATCGCGCTTTTTGGATTTCCCTCGGGAATATCATTTTTTTTTTCAATAAAAGGTAGCCTATGTTCTTTCTCAGGGTCTAAAGATTGTCTGTGCCAAATATCATCAAAATCGGTTGAGAGGTTTTAGCAGGACAGTGTAACAGACAGACAGAGTTACTTTCGCATTTATAATATTAGTATGGATAGAACCGCCTCCTTGCTACGTACATATAATGCGGGGCAGCACTAACATCTTTAATGCGTTTTACATTTGTCAATTTTGATTGATTTGATAATTAATTTTCACATTCTCTCATTCTTATTGATTTTAAAGCGGTATGAAATTCGCCGGGTTATCAGTCATCTGATTGGCTGATTATATAGTTTTATCTCACATCACGCCACATTGTTCTTGACTTTTTGTTTAATGACGTCACTCATAATTTTTATCTTCCAATGACGCAAAACCTGCTTGTTTATCTAAGGCACCTGATGTATAGAAAATGCGCTTTGACTTTCTAGAGAACCAATTCTGTACTTTTGAAATGTTTTTATAGAAACCCAACTACCTACCACAAAATAGTGTGTTTAGTATTTAGTATGTTCACCTATTAATACAACGACCCGATTTCTTTGTTCACAAACTAAACTAAATTTAGTTCAGTGCATCTTTTTCTTTCTATTTCATTAAGAAAAGGACAGAAGATAAAATGTTAGTTTAGACCTGTCAAATTGGACTAATTTGACAGTGCTAAACTAAATTAAACTAAGCTCCTGATGTAAATACGACATATTTTTGGTCGCCATGTATGGATTCTATGGAATATCTTAATTTGACAGGATTAAACTAAAACGTAATCTTTTTTTTCTTTTCTTAATGAAATAGAAAGAAAAATATGCACTTAAAATTAGTTAACTTTGTGAACAAAAGAATCGGCGCCATTATTGGAAGGACTTAGACGTAACACTGACATTAGACACGCTTAGAAAGAGTTTTTAAGTTTTTATGGTAAGATCCCTAATAGGCTATTTGACAGATTTATAATTTTTATCTTGAATTACTTGGTTGCGGTTAAGAAGTTCAACGAAAGTATTTTTTTTTTAATTTTAAGTACGTATTTCGTAAGAAATATGCAAATAAAAGTTCAAAATTCAAATAAGCCGCGAAAACGATTTACGCAGCAATATGGCGCCGCGCTTTGTAAGTGACGTCACAAGCGGTTTCCGGTTCTCAGTGGTGTTTGTTTTTATTTATTATTTGTTGTTGTTATCTAATAAAATGGTTTACAAGCGGTGTGCTGTACCGGGTTGTACAAATAAATCGATAAAAATCCCTGAAAAACAGTTTATAAGTTTGCCGAAAACAAGCGTTGATGCGCGTATGACGTCATCGCGACATTAGCCAATCGGGATCGTTTCACAATGTGTGGCGCGAAAAACAAAAAGCCAAACATATTTTTGTGTTTTGGATATAATTATTGTTATTATTTTTTATTAAAACTCATGTAAATGACATAAAGAACCCTTATTTTATGCAATTAAAGCAAAAAATCACAAAAAATTGAATACTGTCAAATAGCCTATTGCTATGCTTTACAGACATGGCGGATCATCATCATCATCTCAGCGTATAATCCCGGTCGCATCCGCGGCTTTCGCGTTGGAGCCCAGGGTCCGCTCTCCTACACTAACTCCTCCATTTCGCACGATCTTTGGGATCCCGTGGTGTGAGATTGTTGGCATATTGATATCAAATTCAAATAAAAGCATTTTGAAGCCAAACGCACATCACAGCCGCAACGGGTCGCCGGACCACGAATTTTCGTTAGTTTGATAACTGATTGGGAATTCTCTGTACACTGAATGCGGTCAAATAAAGTATAAACTAATTTATTGTGTCTAAGCAATAACATGTAACAAAACAATTCCGTTAACAATTTTACAACACCATAGGAAATTAAACATTGGCTATAGGAGACAAGTGCTTGAAATTCACATTAGATTGGTAATGCAATTTCAAATATTGGTGCCAACATCTGGTTAAAGAGTTCTTAAGAGCAAAAAGACAAGCCAATATTGGCAAATGACCTGTCAAATTTTTTTTCTATAATGAACACACGAAAATTGAAAAATTTATATACATGGCATGTCTATGCGTCATTTTGTTATTTTTTCAAAATGGCTGCCATGCATTGCACTTGACCTTCAAAACCCTTTTTATAATCCCAGATATTGACGCCAATATTTAAATAAATTTTTACATAAAATGATTTATTATGCCTCTTTATAAATTGTTACTACTTAAAATATAAACACTTAAATTATATAAAGTTTAATAGACCATAATACAGCCGATAACAGATCTGGTAGCACTTTCTTACGAACAAGCGTAAAAATACAATTTACTGATTTATTTTGCTTTTACATAATCATAAGTAAAAAAAAATGTTTCTTTTTTTTTGTTTTGTTGAAGTCCCGCCTCGATTTTAAATAGGTTAAGCTATTAAAATATTTATAAGAAGCTAGAAAAAAATATTTATTAAAAGTCCAATTTTAACTTTACAAGAGCTCTAAGCGGCGGGTAAACCAATAAATAGGACACAGGCGCCGCTTCCCTTGTTCAGAAACTAAACTAAATTTAATGCATTTTAGTCTTTCTATCTCATTAAGCAAAGAAAAGAATATAAATTACTTTAGTCCCATCAAATTAGTCCGCGTCCGACGTAAATTGACGTATTTTTAAACGCGTTGACGATTTTGGAATATCTTAATTTGACAGGACTAACTATACTATCGTATTAGGTAAGCCTGAGATGTATGTGTTTTTAAAAATAAATAAATAATATTTTATCTTCTATCCTTTTCTAAATGGAATAGAAAGAACTTACTTGACTGAACTTAAATTAGTTTAGTTTGTGATCAAGGAAATCGGGGCCAATATTAAACTTATGTATTTAAATACAATATTAGTAATTTTAATTACGAAATGACATGAAAATGGCTTACGAGAAAATGGGTACAAATTATTCTAAGTGGTAAAAATAATTTCTGTTTCAATATAAATGAAATATTTACCTTTGCTGTAGCGTAACAAACGATTTCGAGGTCGGAATTTTAAAACTATCAATCGTAATGTGCGGATCTTCATTTTATTCAAATATAAATAAAATAAGATCCGCACAGTTTTTTATATTCGATATCTTTCTTTATTTAGTGAATGTGGTCACTCCGTATGCGGTTTTAACCTAAAAAAAACGTAACTCGTTTAAATGGCAAAGACAAAATAATAATTCAACACAATGTCGGCCAAGAGATCGAAATAGAATACGAGATCATTTCTTCAGTTTTTATTAAAAATGAGTACATTCATAATGTGTTGTAATTATTATTTTTTTAAATTTAAAAACACTCGCGATATTCCGGTCAGTTTTCTCCCTAGCCTAGGGTCTACTCTCCAAGATACGGACCCGTCCGAAAGAGCTGATCTGTCAAAACAAATGTCAAACTCTATTTATTCGAACGGTAAATTCGGTAAACGGTAAATTCATGTAGGGGCAACTGTCAAATCGTGTTGACATTCAATTCTAATTTGGCGGCGAAATAGACTATCATCAAAATTGTGGCGTCTCTCCCACAAAGGCCATTAATCAAGAATTGAATTGACTATCATCAATAGCAATAGGTTTCATTTTGACAGTTCAACAGCATTCATTGTGTTATTTACGTTCTTAAATAGACACATTATTCGAACATACGAAGCATTGGATTAGCGATAGTGTGTTATGTAATCAAGGTGCAGACCCCGAAATTGTCATAAGTCTAAAACTACAGATTTCGTGCTTCGAGAGTAAATCATCTGGTTTTAGTAGTTTTTTCGCATGCGCAAGATCATTTTGATGAAATTTTATTAAGTGTGGTCTATGTCTCTTTATATAATCTAAACGTAAGTGGGTCTTCAAACCGCTCACCATTAAGGCTGTTATGTATTTCTAAATGCATAATACATATAACGCTACTACGCGTATAATAACACAAGCTATAGTTATATTATACGAGTTTCTTATGTCAGCCTTTTCAGTGCCTCGTTTTTATTTCACTTCTGATGTTTTTATAAGTTATTTATTTTTATGTTCTATATTTAGGTATAATTAAAAATGAAATCCTGTTCGTTGCTAAGCGCGTCACTTGGCTGATTTGGCGAATTTTTGTAACAGAATTAGGTATTTATGTAAAAAAAAATTGGATAAGAGGGCCAGAAAAATGGAAAGTGATTCGAGAATTCGTAAAATGGGATTTATGTATGAATGGAATTTTAACAAAACAACATCTGTCAGTTCAGTTAAAAGAATATGTTATGTAAACATAAGCAAATTAGAAAAAAGTTGCTTGTCTATTTTAGTATGTTGCAATTGTCATTGAATTCGCCTTCAAAGATAAGGTTTGATAAAAATCATATAATTTGTCATGTAATAACATAATTCCAAGCTGATAAACAATCAGTGACTGTGCCTACAATCAGATACCCGATTTTTTAAATAATAATTTCCATGTTTTACAAAGAATGCAGTTAATATGAGATAAGCAGATGTATGAATCATCCTTTATCTTAATAATATAATTATATGTTACGATTCGGATACGATATCTATTTATTATATCTGGGGTTATGTATGGTGGATAAAAAGAGCATTAATCAGTGGCGGAAAATAGAAAGTTAAAAGAAAATAATAATTGAAATAGACCTATTGTCTCGATATTCAAAGACGAGTCATTCAATTTTCGGAATTTAACGGATCATAAAAAAAAAACTAGAATATTGTGTCTCAATTCAAGCACACTTCAACCAAGTTTCAATCTTAGTATTTTTAGACTTTAGCCACGATGTTATTAAAATATATTTCGAGGAGCCGTAGTTAACTTGTAGGGAATTATTTTGTATTATTTTTTCGCGCTGGCAATCAATAAGCAAAAAGAAAGAAAGAATATTAATTTATGAAGAGTATAGTATATAGTAAGTAATTTTTTTTTACGGTCCAGGCACTGCGGTCGCCATGTGGCGGCCACCGCTCTTCCATCAAATCGTTGCTTAAGTCAAGATAGCGTTTCAAAGGATTTCATGCAGAGATTGACTTTGAGCCAGGTTAAAGGGGGGGAACTCCGTGCGCAGTTTCTGGCCTACCATCGGACGCGTCCCCAGGTGGCGGATAGGGGAACGGCCCCCAGATATGGGGGTTACCGGTTTACCGACGCGGACCAAAACCAGAAGTGGGGACCGCTTCGGCGGTCAAATGTGCGGCGGGTCGGCCACCACTCCAGGTGCCTGACGTGACCCGAACCCCGGGTCACCGTCGGGCAACCCGGTCTCCTCATTGAGAGGAGCTGGGGGCCCCGTTTGCCTCCGGGCAAACGAGTGGGGCTAAGTGGAAGGACACCTCGCTAAAAAACCCTTGGCTGCTGCGTCTTCTCGCACTAGAAGACGTACCCAGTCCGGCCCCTCCTTATGGGGGGACCATTGTGGGCCCGCCTTTTGGCGGGAATCGCCGGCGGGGGATTGGTAGACAGGCTCTGCCATTTCCCATTACCCCGCCACTCAGGCGATGTGGTTGTGCCGCTGTGGGTTTAGTGGGTATTCCCGGCTTCGGCTGGGCGAGTCCCACACACGCCCTTCGGGGTACGGTGCGTAAATTACCCCAGCGTCAAAAAAAAAGGGTTAAAGGGGGAAAGGGTTATCACAATGGCATACTGGGTCTAAGATCACGTTGACCTTGCTAAGTTACTGTTTCAAACGAAAAGGAAACTTATGTGCGACTAAATAAGAATATATTAATGTAGACACATAAATAAAAGAAAAGGATAGATAAATAGGTACAAAAGTGATGCTTATTTCTTGAGAAATCTCTTCGAGCATCGATGCGATAGAAAAGTAGTTAAAAGAGATGTCAGGGCCTGTAGCCAATGTAACATCGCTTCGTAGCGAAGCGAAATGGAATACCAAACCAACCAATGGCGGGAACGATTGACCACGTGATTTATCGCGTCGCGTATTTAATCGTTTTCGTTATTGGTTGGTTTGGTATTCGATTTCGCTTCGCTACGAAGCGATGTTACATTGGCTACAGGCCCAGGTTTCGTTGAAGACCAGCGTTAGACACTAGTTGTCTGGTCGTTTTACTGGACTGGGCCTTTTTGGGGCAGCTGTGAGGCAGACTTTTCTACTAATTTCTTACATAGGACTTAACACTTTTTATCTGGTATCTTGTGTATTTTGATCTGTGCTAAATAAATGTATTTTCTTTACAATAGAAATTTACTTAAAATAAGGTTCATATTTGTGTGACGCGCTTTGAACAGTTTCCGTCAAAATCAATTTAAACTCCTGTCAAGTGCCTTGATAGGCAAATGACATTTTGTCAACCAATGACAAAAGTTATCAGTATAAGTTAGATTTTTAATATTAAAATAAATAAAATATTATAAATAACTGGCAGACTAGCCTTTCAAGAATTGGCAGTGAGTCGTTCTTTTAAAATTAATAATTTAAAAGATAAATAACTTTTAATAACATCGCAAGTATTTATTGAACATTATACTACGTTATTTTCTGTTTATACAAAACCTGAATACAGTTTGTTCAGAATAAGTAACTAAATCGATTCCAATCATTTTTACACCATGTTATATTTTTTCACAAATATATTTAGAAATTGTTGCGGTGTGGTTACTGAGCCTGCTATGCAGCTTACGCGTGCGCATGGCCACGCTCAGCTGACACCACAGGTCAAGGCACCCGGCTCACCCACCCGCACGGAGCGTGGACCATATTTTTGTTGGGACAATCAAGTAGGATAACAAGCTCATAACTTTGTGGTTCTTCATGATATCTTTTTGAAATTTTGTACATAGATTCTTTACTTAAAAATCCTTTTTTTTTTGATATGGCATCTCGTAGGTGGCCATTAGAGGCCGTAACTACTTAACCGGACTTTCCTGTGGATGCCTTAATTAAAATTAAAGCCTCCAGCCAGGGGCACTTTTAAAATTGGGCGACTACGCACTAAGGGCACCCCCTGTGGGTGACGAACCTCGGCTTAGGGCGTCGCTAGAGAGGACAGCAAGGGACGGCTGGATCGAATGTAGTTAAAAATACTGGACACGTGTTTCGGGTTTCGAATAAACAAAAAATAACGTTGTATGAAGTGATTATTCTGAAGTAATTTTATTTAAATATTATATCGCATTTGATTTTATTCATTTAAATAGACATTTTCGAGCGGGCGCCTACGAGCAGCTTAGTTGTTTATCAAGCTTTTTTGCCTCTCTGATCTCTCTCACATCAAGTCTACGGGCTAGTATGTAGCGACTGTACTTTTGATGTGACAGACAAATTAGTTACTATGACGTGTTAAAACTTTTATTAAACCGCTGCGCTATTCATCCAATACAATATGTATAGAAAACCCTGTCCGATTCCTGAAAGTATTGTTAGGTATTGATAACTGATTCTACTTATGCATACAAAGCCAGGCAAACTTTTAAAAAAATCCCCCTAAAAAAGAAATATTATTTCGCAAAATGAGATAACTTAATACAAGTGCGGGCGAAGGGGGGCAGGACATGCGACATGCGGTCACAACGCTTATAATAATATCGTCGAAAATGGTGTTGACACTTTTTAAGAAATTACCAAATTTTGAGGAAGCTGGAAAAGTTAGCGGAAAAAAATGATTATTTCAAAATTCATTGGTATTGTTTGTTACTATGATGATTATGTAAAATTTCATATTTTATGGTAGATGTGTGTATATGCATATTATCCTTATGGGTCGGACGAGGTTTTCTTTACATACCTATTGTATAGCTCCATCTTTGTTTGACACAAGAACCATAATGGTTTTAACAAGTCATAAGTACCCCCGAAAAGGAATCTCGTGGGCGCCCGCCGTTTGGATGTAATACTAACAATCTTATTCATAGTTTTATTTCAAAAGTTGTGGTTGGGACCGTTGGGGTCAGATGCCTATCTGACCTCCACATCCCAGTTGCTGGGTAGCACGATACCCTTTGTAGTCAGACTTCAGGGATTAGAAGCCCTTATAACAGACGTCCTATAGTTCATGCCTACCCCATGTCAAATGTAACAACGAAAATGTTTACAGTAAATGTCTATTTATAATATCCGTTAATTTTAATGTTGTCTAACTAAATAACAAACAAGATATGATAATTATTAACACATGTGTTTTAGTGTTATTATGTTTATAATTAAATACTTTGTTTCAGTGTACCTCTTACGTATAAGTAGCGTCAGGTCTATTGTTTCAAATAAGTTAGATTCAAAATAAATGTATTTTTTGGAAAAAACGGCTTCATATATAAAGTACAGATTCCGCTGTTACTTCAATTATTTTACGAAGATTTCAAAATTACTTGTCATTCGGAAATCAACTTTAAATTCACTAACATTAAGTTGATATTCGTTTCAGTGGAAACTTTAACATTAATTGGTAGCAAGGACAGACTTTATATATTATAATAAAAAGTATGATACTCCACAGTGGCAACTCTTACCTAGTCTGCATTATCAATAGAAAACATACTATTCAAGCCTGTAATCGGCGTAGGGATCGGCAGAGATATACCTATAGGTAGGGGGGAGGAGGGGGATATTATCAGCCTAGCCTTTTCCCAACTATATTGGGGTCAGCTTCTAGTCTGACCGAGCTGAATACCAGTATTTTACATGGAGCGACTGCTTATCTGACCTCCACAACCCAGTTACTGGGAAATACGATACCCCTTAGTAAAACTAAAGAACTGACTGGTGGTCAGACTTTAGAACTTCTGAGATTTACCAATGACAGAAGGGACACACATATTGCCAGTCATATTTTAGGATTTTGATTAACTGTCAGTATTACATCCAAAAGTTTTAAATGTAGTGTTTAAAAACCTTTGCAAAGTTTTTTAAAAGCGAATTTTTCTAATAGTAATAATAATTATGTTTGCCTTAAAACTTCTTTACAAGGCAGTCCATTGTTTTATATATTTAAATAATAAATTCTTATGGCAACATTAAAATCAAATATTTTGAAAAGTATAAGAAGTCGCTGCTTCTG
The DNA here is from genome assembly GCA_017933935.1 of Sesamia nonagrioides. Classification (NCBI taxonomy): domain Eukaryota; kingdom Metazoa; phylum Arthropoda; class Insecta; order Lepidoptera; family Noctuidae; genus Sesamia; species Sesamia nonagrioides. Next base: position 206,035 of record JADWQK010000043.1, read on the forward strand.
CCATCAAGGATGACGCAAAAAAAAAAAAAAGATAATATTCCAGAACATCATGATTTTAATTCGCGATAATTCCGCGTAACCAACAAGGCTGACATAGTTATATAATCATTAAGTGACGTAAGAATCGATACACATCATCGAGTGACGAAATAAGCTAATCGATATAAAAATAATTGTGTTGACGTTTGAGCGAATATTTTGACAGTTAAGTTCCCGCCATTTTATGTTGAACAGATGCAGATTAGGATATCTCACATTCTTCTTCATTTTTGGTACTCAAGACCGAATAAATTGTTATTTTAACATCTTTATTCAAATAAACTTAATACATCGTCGAGCTGATCACCGAGTGAAGCCGAGTATACCCGATTCAGCATCATAGATCCGATCGTGACGTAATCCGTGACGCTCCGGACAGCATTTTTTTTTTCACCTAAAGAAGTTTTCGTTTCAAAAATCTTGAATGAAGAAAATATTATTTAAGTTTAATAACTTTAATTACATTAGGAATAGCTACTTCTACAATCGTTATTAAAATATTCGCACAGACGTAACTAGAACGTAGCATAGAGCTACCTTAAATTTAATACTTTTTTTATTGTATTATGTCAATTTTTTAATTTTTTTTTCTTGTTATATGGCACCACAGCCATTACTCGACAATCACACAAGTGACAAATTGTGCATGAACAAACATACTAATTTTGTTTTTGAACCGATTTTTTTGAAGATAACTAAAATAATTATTGTATGACTTTTATTTAATGTATAGTTGTAGTAACCATTTTTTACTGACTACTAACGCCATCTATCGATAACCAGAGTTCGGAAACAAAAATGGCCGAATCAACTGTCTTCTTTTTTTCAAAAAGTCGGTTCAAAAGCAAATCTAAGCGACATTTAAACCTTACCGAAGCTAAAGTGTCATATTGCCGTTACAGCAGTATAGTATAACATCACAACCGCCTCCTGCCATTGTAGCCTACTTTAAGCTCATCATTACCGAAATGACAATGAATTTTGAACGAAATGTCATTGGCACTATGATTTTAAGCATTTGCCACCAAAGAGGTTTGTTGTCAAAAGTATTTTTCATAGTCTATGTAGAATAGCGTGCGTCATCTGATAGCCAAGTTTTGTCTATGGCTGTATGATGTCTACTACATTATGGCCCATGGTATGGACATACTCCAACTTCCAAATTTGTGTACAAATGGTTTAGCATCAATAACATATAAAGACACTTGCTCACTTATCAAAAAACTCTTAATTTTATGCAATTCAATATCTTCCAACAAGTAGGTATTGCTGGATTGTTAATTTAAAAGGACTGCGTAAATTGTAGTACATAGACAAATGTTTCTTAGAGATTATTAAAAAAAAAGTTTGAATAAATGTAAAGCTTATCTGCGGGTCTTTTTAACCCAAAGTGGTCGTTATTTTTTTATAATGTAGCTTTCATGAACATATCTTTAATAAACCACTGAACATTGAAGTATGTCCAATACTAAACAATACGTACGGAAACCATAATCGTAATTATAAAACCTAACCTTAAAATTACAATTTCAAAAATAAAAAAATTCACATTCTTTTTTTAAATTTGATTATCTTTAAAACACAACAAGACATTCCAAAACGTGTTGCCAGTTAAATTGAGACATCATGTATTATTAAAAAACGATAAAAAAAAATCAGTTAAATTATTTTTAATAAAATTAAATTTTGTACTTCATAATCAGTATTTGAGAGCCGTCAGAAGAAACATGCTTATTACAGACCACACCTTAAATTTTAAGAAGCCATTTTGTAGGCTAACGTTGTGACTAATTATAATTTTCAAGTGTTCCTCTCTCCCTCACATTCGTACATCAACCTTGACTTATAGAAAATATTTTAATCTTCCCCAAACATATCTCAAAAGCCAATATCTCAATACAATTATTTCTAAGAAATCCAGAGAAAGCACAACAATGCGACTTTCCGTTAAAAAAAACATAACTAATAATTGTCAATATTTTAATACATACTGAAATAATTTTAACATTTTTTTTTTATTTAAATTAAGATGAGTACGAAATAAAAATGTCTGATTATAACATTAAATTATTATACAGGAATTTTGACAACACATGTTATACACACAAACTCATTATAATCTGTGGTGCTGATAAAATACTTATGCACACTTTTTTTGTCCACACATTTTTTACCTAACACGTCTCAATCGAAAAATCATTTCTTTTTAGAAAAAATACATCAATTTCATATTATTATTATTAATTTTTCATCAAATTCTCAAAAATATTTACAGCACAGTCTATTTCTAGTTTTTTTTTCCATATTTTTTTTCTATATAATTTTAACCCCGAAGTCACTGCGTAAGAATATGTTGCCATAGACAATTTATTCTTGCACGGTGAGATTAAAAAGTAAACTTACAAGAACACATTTGACTATTATTTAAGAATCAATGTTCATTTTGAATTATACCAACTTATTTAAGCTTAAAAATAAAAACATTAACTACTCCGTCTAAGGAATTAAATAAGACTTAACACACCGTCTGAGATCTGTCACTCACTTTTTTCGAGTTTTTTTTTTTCACAGTTGTTTTTTTTTATCACATTTTTTTAAATACTGCTTCCTCTTAGGTGCTTCGTGGTCAAGATATGTAGTCACTTCAGCTGAAGTAGTTTTTTTTTTAAAGTAGAAAGTTGAACATTTTCGAGATTGTGTGGGAGAACCACGCTGCTGAAGGTTTTGTATGGTGACTGACAACCAAAATCGTTCAGGACGTGTATTTATTACCTTTGCTTGGAGATCCCTGTGTGGGGAAAAGATTTAATGAGTAAAAAATGCGACTAAAGAGCTTTGAAGGTTTGTGACACACCTACCTGTCCGCCATTTTGTTTTATTTGTTTTTTTCAAAATGGCTGCCCGTGATACAGTTAAGATTAATGCAAAGAGTTTCAGAGATATTAATGTTCACTCATGACGTTACATTCACATTGTTTGAATTTGCGTTCAATAATTAAACATTTACTACTTCATTCGGTTTTAATAGTACATTAACTACAACGTATAACTTGCACGAAAGTGCAAGTAAATGAGTGGGTACTCACGTACATACACATCGGCACACTGAACTCGACACTCAGTCCTACAGACTAACATTATTGATTGTCATAGACACACATACACACAGATACATAACAGGCTCTCTAATTACACTTGTTTCGGTTTATTTTTTACTTCTACCCAATGATTACGACTAGTTGGGATCGTTTGGACCGAACGAACCAATCCATCCAACCAACTAGTCGCAATCATTTGACAAAAATATGTTCGCCGATTAGGGGGCTGGTGTCTGAGTTAGGCATAAAATGATTTTTATTACAAATCACGAGGTCCCCACTCCACTGAAGACAGAAAATTTTACTTAAATATGTATTTACAATCTAATTTTATATATGTGAATTAGGTATATGTGTTAATTATTATTATAAATTATAAGAATTTAAACTAGATATTATGAATTATTTTGGAATTCATAATATCTAGTTCAAATTGTTAAGACTTAAATCGGTGTAGGCTAATACCTACTTCCATGCAATTTTAATTAAATAAATTACTTCATTAAATATAACACCCCCTCCCCCCCTCCCATCACATATATAAAATTAGATTGTAAATACATATTTAAGTAAAATTTTCTGTCTTCAGTGGAGTGGGGACCTCGGGAAATGTAATAAAAATCATTTTATGCCTAACTCAGACACCAGTCCCCTAATCGGCGAACATATTTTTGTCAAATGATTGCGACTAGTTGGTTGGATGGATTGGTTCGTTCGGTCCAAACGATCCCAACTAGTCGCAATCATTTGATAAAAATGTGTTCGCCGATTAGGGGACTGGTCCTTACATTGCTTTGAAAACTAACAACATGTATTGTGAAAACAAACACAATCTTGTCATTATGAGAAGAAAATAAAGAACGATTATTATATGCAAAACGAAAAAAATAATGCCGGACATTTGGGTATGCCAGAAACCTTTAAAGCAATCCATTCCAGCTGTCATTGTTTCCAAAAAAGTCTCAATCTAAAATTAACCTTAACAATAAAGAAATAAAGTTCTTAATTACCTGGCTATGTCACGCGATAGAGTTGACGGCATAACGTGGCCGCGTGCCCTCGGGCTGGTACAGCGTGATCGACGCTATGTAGTTGTTAGACATCACCTGTAGGTATACGGATTCCATTAGAATATAAACCATAATATGGGCAGAATAAGATTCAAAATCGCATTACTATCATTGTAGCCTAAGGTACGTGCTACGTATTAGTTTTTTTTTTTACTATAGTTTGTGTGTTATTTGGCACCTTGTTCTAATGAGCATGTTTATCTTCGTGTTTTATCGCCTTTTACCTAAAATATGATGATGTCCTGGTACCCGTCATCATCATCATCATCATTTCAACCGAAAGACGTCCACTGCTGGACATAGGCTTCCCCCGAGGATCTCCACGACGACTGGTCCTGCGCCTCCCGTATCCAGCAGTTTCCTGCGACCTTCACCAGGTCGTCAGTCCACCTTGTCGTGGGCCTACCCACGCTGCGTCTTCCGGTGCGCGGTCGCCACTCGAAAACCCATCGGGCATCGGTCCTACGGGCAATCTGCCTGGCCTACCACTGTCATGCCATCACTGCCACTTAAGTGTTGCAATTCTTCGGGCTATGTCGGAGCCCTTCTGCGGATTTTCTCATTACTGATTTGATCACCCAGTCAAACCCCAAGCATAGCCCTCTCCATTGCCTTTTGAGTGACCTTGAGCTATCTTATAAGGCCCATTGTTAGCGAGCACGTCTCAGTTCCGTAAGTCATCACTGGCAACACACACTGGTCGAAGACTTTTGTCTTGAGACACTGTACACTACACGCTACACTGCAGGTACCCGTAGCAGAAAGTAAATTTTCAAAGCTACATTTCAAAAGTTTCCATTTTAAAACGTTCACGATGATGTCAATTGTAAAAGATATAGATTAACCTTTTGAACGCCAATCACTTCTATACAAGTACGAGATTTTCGTGCCCTCAGCGCCACTACTTGATTAGAAGTAATCACAGTTTAAAATAAATTTACGACTTTTACAAGAACTTTTATTTTGTTTTTATGGAAATTTGGCCTGTTATCAACCATATTTTTAACTTTTTCACGCATAATAAGTTCTTATTTGTTTAATTTTCAATAGAAACAAAAACGCCAGAAAATATTGTAATACCCCCAGCGCCAATTACTTGATATCAAGTAAGCCAGTGATGGGACACGACGAAGACCTCGCTAAATTTCATCTCGTCGAAATGATCATAAATACTATTATTGCAAGAAAAATGACGTAAATATATAATATTTTATAAATATTGTACACTTTAAACTAGGTTTTATTCACCTTAATCAAGAATTAATAGGTTTTCTAATCATTGTCGATAGTGAAACCCCGTTTGAAAAACCCATCCCTACAAAGTTAGTTAGTTGTCGGTCCGTACACGCCACCGACTTGTATAGAAGGAAATCTGTGACGTCATAAGCGGACGGGTTTCAAGGTCATAGTGACTTTGCGCATTTTAGTGTAGTGCAATGTTTACATCTTGAGTTGGCGCACGTGTCCTTATAAAAAAAATTGTGACTGTGAATATGACGAATTATTGCGAGTTGTTCAAGTCAGAATCAGAATTTTGAAATAGTTCGTCGTCTTGACATTCCGTTAAGTCGTCAACTTCCGTTTCAGGAATTTTCTTCAGTTTTCTATTAGTTTATACAAACCAGAAAAATAATTGCGAGTATTTAGCGACACCATTAAAAAAAGTCTTGTGTAAAACAGACACTTACCCTCCATTTTTTTTTTTTTTTAAAACGTAGAAAACCTCGTATTTAGCTTCTATTAATTGTATTTGTTGTAAGTAAACGAAATAAATTATGAAGGAATCGGTTGAGTTTATGCACGTGTTAACTTGACCACAGTGAATATAAAATATATACCATAGAAATATAGACATCCCTAGAACAGAAAGGATTTTGACGTGCCTCGTGCGCCAACTACTTGATATGAAGTAGAAGGATTACATTTGGAGACAAATAGGGATGTGCCTTGTAGAACACATGTCTAATAAATTTAAAATTATTTTCTTTATTATGGGGAATATATCCAGGTTTTCATATTGTTTTTTTTTTATGAAATAAAATAAAATATCAAATTACGATTACAGTTTTTATTTAGCTTCTTAAATTGGTGAATAAACATTATTTTAAATGTATAATATTATTTGTCGATAGGACACTAATCCCATCCCTACGTTTTACTATAGATACGTTATACATTTGTAGTGTGGCGCAGGAGGACACATCGCGTATTATATAGATGGGCGTTCAAAAGGTTAACTGTCTTACCGTTCTAAATCTTACCGTTTAAAGTTAGATGCGAGTGAGCATAGAGTGAGTTCTCACTACAATACCTTAATTCGCAAATCGGCTAACTCCATGTAAGCATTTTCTTCAGTGTGGCTACCATGAGTTTGCTTTACGAAGACTCGATCATCGATATCAAGCGCGTTTGACTCATCGATTGTCCCGCTTCACGGTTGTAAGAACTCTCAACCAATGAGAGCGCCAAACGCTGTCGAGGCGTATGATCGAGTCTCTTAATGAAAACTTATAGTAGCCACACAGAAAATGCTTAAAACTGTATATTTTTTATACATCTTAAGGAAAAAACTAAAATAGCGTTGTTAGATAATGGCGCCGATTCTTTCTGTTGTTCACAAGCTAAATTAATGTTAAGTGCGTCTTTTTGTTTCCATTTCGTTAAGAAAAGGATAGATGATAACATTTTAGTTTAATCCTGTCAAATTAAGATTTTCCATAGACAGTTTATACGCGATTCTAAACATGGCGACTAAAAATACGCCCGTTTACGTCAGGAGCACACTAATTTGACAGGTCTAAACTGACATTTTATCTTCTGTCCTTTTCTTAATGTAATAGAAAGAAAAAGATGAAGTAAACTGAAATTTAAATCAGTTTGTGAACGAGGGATTCAGGGCCATTGTCGCTCTGCTGTTCGGAATCGATTCCAATCGTTATTACACCATGTTATATTTTTCCCAAATACATTTAGAAATTGTTGCAGTATGGTTACCGAGCGCACAACACAGTTGACTCTAGATTATAGTACTAGGCGCGTGCGCATAGCTGGACAGGCTCTCCCGGGCCGCGCCGCTGTAGGCGCGGGCGGATGAGCGGTGTGTTGACCATATTTTTGTTGGAACAACAAGGTAACAAGACAAGCACATAACTGTGATTTTTCCATGAGATTTTTTGAAAAGTTTTATGGTACGGTTTCTTGTTTATCAGTTACCGATACCTAACAATATCTTCACGGATCGGACAGGGTTTTGTTTACATATTGTATAAATCGTACCTCAAATATGATGTCCTGGTAGCCGTAGCAGAAGGTGGAGCCGAACGGGTTGGTGGTATTAGTGGAGGAGGCTCGGTTGAGTACGACGGGCCGCTCGGCCACGCGTAGTGCTCGGGATACCACCTCCCACTTGCTGTACGCCGTGATACATACTGCGCCGCGACTCTCTACCAGGGAGTTGGCTTCGCATCTGCGGTAATACATACATACATCATCATACATCATTTTACTCGAGACGGTCTCCAAAGCCTAGAGCACAGGGGTAGAGTAGCCAGCCTTTCGGTGTTATAAAGAATGCATTTTGGGGAGTGTGCGAGGGAATTGCATGATTTAATTCCCCCATCTCCGTTCCACCATCGGACTACTCGTCGTACGGCGATTTTCCGTCCTTACGTTGTTAACACCACTACGATCCGGACGCCGTGTGTCGCCTCCTCCTTTATACTGCGTACATCAAGGGACTGGAACAACTTGCCGGCGGCGGTGTTTCCGTCGGAATACAATTTGGGTGTCTTCAAGGCTAGAATGAATAGGCTCTTAATAAACTAGTGCGCTTTACCATCAACGATTGTGTCACTGCCTACCATCAGGCGAGATTGCGGTCAAGCGCTAGTTTTATAATTTAATAAAACAGGCATCGTTTTGTTTTTTGAAGGGGGACTCTAGTGCCGAGGATTTTGGAAAATAGGTATTTGAACAGTTTATTGCCGTCGCGCTGCTTCCAACCTCTCCCGGTAAAGTGCGATAGACAGTTGCAGCTCAGACTGATTTTACCTACAAAAACGTTGACCAAAAGACGTTTAGTATTCCGCTGTTTTCTTTTTCAAAACACGACAGATCTCAATTATTTTTATATCAAAATTTAGAGGAAAAGTATATCTATGCTTCTATTATTTTCTTTTTTGTCAAAAACTTATCACGTTTGTCCAATAGTCATCTGAACATCACGGTAAAAATGGATTATTTTTCGCGATTTTAGTATCGTATTTCTTTTATTAATTAAGTTTCGGAAAAATCAAATGATAGGGGTACGTCACGTACCCCTATCATTTGATTTCGAGTCCGTTATCACGGTGTAAAATTGTAGAAAAAAAATAATTGCTCTAAAAGCATTATCCTCGAAGAAAACAGCGGAATACGTTTGTATAGAGAAAGCACCACTAGAGTTCCCTCTTAATATGGCATCTCGTAGTTGACCTTGAGAGGTCGTGACTACTTAACCGGGCTATCCTGTGGCTGCCTTAAATGAATTTAAAGCTTCCAGCCAAGGGATTTAAAAACTAAGCGACTACACGCTAAGGGCACCCCCTGTGGGGTACGAACATCGGCTTAGGGCGTCGCTGGAGAGAACAGCAAGGGACGGCCGGATCGAATGTTTTATTTTTATTTCGGTTTGATGATCACGGCGTTTCCTAGTACTAGCTCTGAGAAGAAACGGCCGAAACAAACTCAGAGGTCATAGTCGGGTGCATTGATAAAATATTAAACTAAGGTAGATATGTCACTAGCGCACTAAAAATGAAGCGTACAAAAGGAGGTAAGTCCTGTATCTCGCTTTAGTCACTCTCGATACACTCGTAAAAACAAACGACAAACACTAACAGCGCAAACGACAAACACTAGCCATCTTTTTCTTCTCTATGCTTTAGATTGCGCCCCATCTCACTCACACTGTACCAATGTATGCCGAATAAAAATATGCATGTGTGCTGCTGCTGTGTTCGGCACATTTTTTTTGGTCAGTTTGTTAGAATATATCGTATCTGTTTATTATTTTATCAATGGTCGGGTGTATATATTTACTGGCTCAGTTGCGGCACGGGCTGGCCTTTATCGGGCAAGATACATCATTATCATCATCAATCTTTTTATAGTCCCACTGCTGGGCACAAGTCTCTTCTCATACAGAGAAGGATTGAGGGTAATCACCATGCTTGCTCAATGCGGGTTGGCGATTTCAGACTTAAAGTCCAGGTTTCCTCAAGCTGTTTTCCTTCACTTTGTAATCAGCCATTGGTGTTCAAGATATACTTAGAAAGTACATATAACTTTTTTTTTATATTTTTATACTAGTTCTTGACTGCAATCCCGCCTGATGGTAGCAGTGATGCAATCGTTGGTGGTAAAGCGTACTAGTTTATTAAGCCTATTCACTTAAAAAACTTAGGAATAGGAAGGATGACGGCTGTTGAGCGAGGTGATGCAATGTTCAACCCAAGACCAACACGACCAACGATGCTGCGCCAGAGGGAGATTGACCAAACTCCTGATACAACAACATTTGGCGCATCGTACCCGGCACACATCGCAATACAACTGCTCAGACTCGTCCTCCGTACGACTTCACCAGACATCATGCCGGTACACGACGAATCGCTTGGCGGCAAGACCTTGTCTGGTGGGTGGTAACTTCTGCCGGCAGCTGATGTTATGGCCTACCACCGAGAGCTCTCGCCTGCTAAATGCGTGTTAGTTATGTGCGTTAATCACATCGATGTATTTTCTTATTCAATATTCTGTATCGTAATTTCTGGAACTCTCAGTACTAGAAGTGTTAAAATCTAAAACTCACTTATCGGGCTGCACGGTGAGCTCAAACTCACAGCGATGGTACATGTTGAAGTTGTAGTGTCCCGGGTAGTTGGTATGCAGGACGAACTTCTTCACCTGGTGCGTACGAGCGTCGAATAGCACGTCCTGGAAATATTGGAATGAGATAATTAAATGATAAAAAGAAGTAATTTATTGAAAGTGCCGAAAGACGTCCACTGCTGGACATAGGCCTCCCCCAAGGTTCTCCCCGACGACCAATCCTGCGCCTCCCGCATCCAGCGGTTTCCCGCAACCGTCACCAGGTTGTCAGTCCTCGAGAACCCGTCGGCCCCATCGGGCATCGGTCCTACGGGCGATGTGCCCAGCCCACTGCCACTTTAGTGTTGCAATTCTTCGGGCTATGTCGGTTACTCTCGTTCTTCTGCGGATCTCCTCATTCCTGATTCGATCACGCAGTAAAACCCCAAGCATAGCCCTCTCCATTGCCCTTTGAGTGACTTTGAGCCTTCTTATAAGGCCCATTGTTAGTGACCACGTCTCAATTCCATAAGTCATCACTGGCAACACACACTGGTCGAAGACTTTCGTCTTGAGACACTGCGATATTTCGGACGAGAAGATTTTACGTAGCTTCCCGAAAGCAGCCCAGCCGAGTTGGATTCGACGATTGACATCTTTCTTGAAGTTGGACCTTCCTAACTGGATAGTTTGTCCCAGGTACACGTAACTATCAACAACTTCGAGAACAGTCTCCAATCTTTATAGGAGTCGGTACAACATGGGCATTAGACATGATTTTCGTCTTGTCCATGTTCATTTTAAGACAGACTCGCTCGGAGGCTCTACTGAGGTCTTCGAGCATTGTATTTTGGCGTGGTAGCTGGCATATGGTAAATAATTTCATTGTTGTTGTATTTTCTCGTGTTCATCACTATACATAGTATTATACAAAGTCATGTTTTTTTTTTTAATGAACCATATTGCAGCGATAGAGAACAGCAGGGAACCGCTGGTAAAGGCTTCGACGTACCAAGTAGGAAGTCATGGATTCAAAAGTTCAAAATCAAGTAGGTATACACATTCATAAGAAGCAGGTTAATTGCTTAAGCGGGCTTGCGGTAAGGACCAGGCCCAGGTCGTCGGCGCGTTGTATTTCACGCGCGCCTCAAAGAGATGTCAGCACTAAGTGACGGGGTCTATGAAGACCGATGCCTCCTGGGTCAGGGTTGCGGGTTGGTTGAAAAAAACCGCGGCCCTGGCTCACAGGCAACTGAAGAATCACGGGTGGGTTAGGCAGTAAAAGTCTGACACGCCCTTCCGCTTCGCCCAGAGTAGGGGAGGTCATTCGATCAATCTTGATCTATTCAATCTTGGTCTATTAGAATGTGTTGTTCTGTCTGTGAGGATGGTTCGTTCCAAGCATACAACTTGCGCGAGTTAACTGTGCACCTTGTTGGTATGCGACCCCTCTCCCGCTTCCCCGTGCGGCGCCCCGCATTCGCCGTAAGCGCTGAGTAGCGATAGCATCCTTGTTACAATTGTCTAAATAGAAATACAGTTTAAATCCCCTGTTGTTATTGCTGTTTCTGTGAAGTTTTTGCTTTGTTGCGTTTTTTTATTAAGTTTGTTTTGTTTTTTTACATTGTCAATGCGTAAGTGAAGCCTGTTGGTTGCACCAACATTATATTTCAGTCCATAAGAATCTATTTAATTGCAAAATGTCATGAGTTGAATGACCTAGTATTATGACGCTTTTTCATCAAAACGACGTTTTATTAACATAAAAAAATTGTAATTTATATGTTTTTAATATTTTGCAAACGGTACCGTCCGAATAACGTCACAGAGCTAGGTACACCGTTAACTCGCGCGATTTATAGTTTGTATGTTGTGTTTCAAGAATTATTATTATTAATACTGACCAATCCAAGAGTGAAGTAGTTGAAGAAGTAGTCTGAAGCGGGAGGGGGGCGCCTGCGGGAGGTGGGGCGGTGTATGCGCATCTTGTCGTCCGCCTTGTAGTAGGTGCGGGCCGGCGCGCCCAGCGCGGCACACACGCGCTGTGCCGAGCTGCCGAACCGGACCACGCGGCACACAGACCGACCCGACCCGCCCTCCGTCAACGAGCGGTTGGGACCTGGAATGGGCAACATGTTTCATCATCATCAACCTTATTATTGTCCCAGTGCTGGGTACAGGTCTCCTCTCATACAGAGAAGGATTGAGCGTAATCACCACGCTTGCTCAATGCGGGTTGGCGATTTAAGACTTAAAGTCCAGGTTTCCTCAAGACGTTTTCCTTCACCTTCAGTCATTGGTGTCCAAGATATACTTAGAAAGTACATATGACTTTAGAAAAGTTACATTGGTACTTGCCTGACCTGGAATCGAACCCGCGCACTCATACTTGAGAGGCTGGTGTTTTAACCACTAGGCCACCACGACAACATGTTTCAACAACAATGAAATACCGATCTGCGAAGCCTTATCGCAAGTACGTCGTGGTTGACCAGTTCACGCTCACGTTAACTAAGGTCCACACTGCTGGATTTGTGCCCAGTTGTTGATGGAAAGAGCAGCAGTGGCCTAGTAGTATTGGGTGCGACTTACAAGCCGCAGGTCGCTTTACTTTGTGTATTTTTTTTTTTTTAATAATTATAATCTAGTGCTTGACCGCAATCCCGCCTGATGGTAAGCAGTGATTCAATCGTAAGTAAGTAAAAAATTTATTTGTTAAGATTGTAGGTACATTAAATAGGATGTTACAATAATAGAGCGAGCCTTGTACAATCTACCTGATATTAGGCATGCAAACAACAATGAGAATAATAAATCAAATAATAAATAGTTCATGGTTAGAATTATCTTACATAAGTATTAAAATTAACTAAAATTAATTGATACAAAAACATTAAAAGCATAACAACAAACAACCATGAGAAAAAAGAAGTATAATAATCAATGAATCCAGGAAAAAGAAATAAAATTAATACGTCATTACAACTCTGTCAAAGAAAACAATTTAGTCATAAGGTTATGTCAAAGAAAAAATTAAATCATTAGGTATGTCAAATATGATAAAAACTAAAATTGAGTAATTTGATCCGTTAGTTAATTCAATTAGATACATTAAATCGATGATGGTAAAATTCTAATTTGCCTTGAAGACACTTAAATTGTAGTCCGACGGAAATACCATTCACTGGCAAATTGTTCCAGTCTCATAATGTACGCGGTATAAAAGACGAGGCGAAACGCTTCGTTCGGATCGTTGTGGTGTCAACAACGTAAGGGTGGAAACTCGCCGTGTCCGATGATGGAACGGAGATGAGGGAATTATTTCATCACCACTGCTCTCAAAACGGTGAAGGAAAACATCGCGAGGAAATCGGTATGTCCTAGAGGCAAGACATGTGACATCTACCAACCCGCACTGGGCCCGAGGGGTTGGTCACGGCCATACGGGCCATTCCCTCTCACCGAGTGCGGTGCGTTCACCATATTTTTGTTGCTGCAACCAGGTAACATAACAAGCTCATAAATACTGGACACGTGTTCGGGTTTTGCAAATAAAAAAAATAACGTTGTATATTAGCAGTAGACCACTGACCTTCAGTGAACATATGCAGCCTCAGGCCTTGCGTGGCAGTGGCAGTGCGAAGTACGTCGCAGCGACGCAGGTGCAGCTGGTGCCGGTAGCAGGAGAGAGGTAGCTCCGGGAGAGGCGCCCCGCAGACACTGCCGCTGCTGGTATTGCTAGCCTGGAAATAGTATGTAACAGTTAGCGTAAGAAAATTTGACAGCCTCTGTGGCGTAGCGGTAGCGAACACGGCCGCTGCGCAAGGAGGCACGGGTTCGATCCCCGCACAGTGCAAATATTTATATGCATTAATATGAGTAGTTGCACTGGTCTGGTCGTGCCTCGGAAAGCACGTTAAGCCGTTGGTCCCGGTTACCATACGAACATAAAATGGCAGTCGTTACGGGTTGTTGGAGCCCTCAAAAGTCCAACTATTGGTCTAAATACTTCGATATCGCCTCCGGGTTGTGGAGGTCAGACGGCAGTCGCTTCACGGAAAATATCGAAGTTTGGCCAAAATCAGCAGTTAAGACTGGTAAAGCGGACCCCAGACTCCAAAGTTGAAAATGCTTCGGATGCGACTGGGATTAACGCTGAGATGATGAGTTAGCGTAAGAATGGGTACAATAAGAAATGCATCGATAGCTGAAACGTGGTGTGGAAATCAGTTGTATTGGTGGGCAAGTGTTACAGAGGAAAGAGGAAAATATTGTGAGGAGTGTGTTGAGTATATACTACTCCGGGAGTTAAGTTGTGCACCTCGCTCTGTGACGTCATTCGGACGTAACCGTTTGCATTAATTTTTTTTTGTTAATAAAAGATCGTTTTGATGATAAAGCGTCATATTACTAGGTCATTTAACTCGTGACGTTTTGCAAATAAATTGATACATATGGAGTGAAATATAATGTAAGTGCAACCAACGGGCTTCACTAACGCGTCGAAAATGTAAAAAACAAATTAAAATAAAAATAAAAACTGAACAAAGCAAAAACTCCACAGAAACAGTAATAACAACGGGGAATTTAAACTGTATTTAGGTAATTGTAACAAAGATGCTATCACTACTAAGCGCTTACGGATAATGCGGGGCATCGCGCGGGGAAGCGGGAGAGGGAAGACCGAATAAATGATGGATGGAGGGAGTGTGAATAATAAAAATAAAATAAATAAATAAATATATACGGACAAATCACACAGATTGAGCTAGCCCCAAAGTAAGTTCGAGACTTGTGTTATGGGATACTAAACTCAACGATACTATATTTTATAATAGATACATATATAGATAAACATCCAAGACCCAGGCCAATCAGGAAAAGATCGTTTCCCATCATGACCTGGCCGGGGATCGAACCCGAGGCCTCCACGTCGCAGGCAGGCGTGTTGACCGCTGCGCCACGGAGGAATAATGATACTAGTATGTTTAGTACGGAGGCGAATACCAAGATCTCAACAAAAGATAAATATGGAAGAAAAACACATGTTGAGCCGACCACGAACAAATTGAAATAAGGATAGCTGAATGATGTGATGGTAAACTGCACCCTAATTGCGTAACACACTATTACAATCAATGAGAATCATTTCGAAACCAATTACTAAACCATTGCTCCATATGTTAGGAAAATGTGTTTGCTGAACGACGTAGATAACGCAATGAACGTTGTTGAACTGTCAAAATGAAACCTATTGCTACTGATAGTGTGTTACACAATCACCCTCCAGACCTGGTGTTGAGATCCATAGTAGATGGTGGTTCGCGATACGACGGGCGATCCACCGTTGGGGAACTGTAGGGAACCCAGCCCGTGCGCGTAGCCAGGCTGAAAACATAATACAAAATAAATTAATTTATTTGTTACATTAGACCGGTAAGTAGTTCTGCGTATTTTGTATTTTTATATATTTTTTTTTATTCATAAACTAGTACTTGACTGCCATCCCGCCTGATGGTAACCAGTGATGCACTTGTTGATGGTAAAGCGCGCTAGTTTATTACGAGCAGTTTGCTTATTCTGTGACCTATGTCGATAACTTTGGTTCTCTGCCGGATCATCTCGTTGGGGATTCGATCCCTCAGAAGTCAGAGAGATTCCAAGCAAAGTCCGTTCCATAGCTCGCTGAGCGACCTTGAATATATGGACCAGTTGTACCGTAAGTGTCCAGGTTTCGGCTCCGTAGGTATAACTGGCAGGACGCACTGATAAGGTAAGACATATAAGCGCGTAAATCTAGGGTCTCCAAAGCCTGGAGCACAGGCGTAGAGTAACCAGTGTTCTATAGAATGCATTTTGGTGAGTATGCGAGGGAATTGCATGATTTAATTCTCCATCTCCGTTCCCCCATCGGACGACATGTACGGCGAGTTTCCACCCTTACGTTGTTAACACCACTACGACCGGATGAAGCGTTTCGCTTCCTCTTGTTCCAGTCCCTCGAAGTACGCGGTAGGGAGTGGAACAATTTGCCAGCGGCGGTGTTTCCGTCGGACTACAATTTGAGTGTCTTCAAGGCTAGTGAATAGGCTCTTAATAAACTGGCTCGATTTACCGTCAACGATTGGATCATTGCTTACCATCAGGCGGGATTGCGGTCAAGCACTACTTTATCTATACTAATCTATACTAATATATAAAGCTGAAGAATTTGTTTGTTTGTTTGAACGCGCTAATCTCAGAAACTACAGGTCCGATTTGAAAAACTCTTTTTGCGTTGGATAGCCCATTAATCCAGGAAGGCTTTAGGCTATATAACATCATGCTGCGACAAATAGGAGCGTGGCATTTAAAAAAAAGTGGGTGAAACCGCGTGGCGGAGCTAGTACCTAAGTTATAAAAACAAAAAACTTTAAAATAAATATGGACTTACCTCAAATTTACTATCAACAGGGAAATAAAAGGAAAGTCCCCTAAAGTTGAGCGCAAACAGGTGCCGCTGCGAGTCGTACAGGCCGGGGTGCGTCGCGCCGAAACAGTGTTCCACCTGCTCGATCGACGGCGAGATCTCAGGGGAGTTGAAACACATGCCACTGTAACATTAATTACATCATCATCATCATCTCAGCCACATGAAGTCCACTTCTACTTCGTACTTCCACTACGTTTCCTCTTTCTGCTGGTAGTTTCAAAAATACTGTACTAAGAAACCGTAGCCCTGGCCGTCGCACAGGTAAGTGAAGAAACACGGATGGGTTTTATTCAGTAAAAGTCTGACACGCCCTTCCGCTCCGCCCAGAGCAGGAGAGGTCGTTTGATGATTTCGCATCCGGAACAAAAAAAAACTGCTTAGTCAATAATAATATTTTTGTTTTGCATCATTTCTACATTTGAGTTTTTGCTTTGTTACTGAATTAGCTTTTTTTGTGAACAGTACTTGTACATATATGTATACTAATATACAATATGTAAAGAAAACCCAGTCCGATCCGCTAAGGTATTGTTAGGTATCGATAACTGATTCTACTAAAGCCTACAAAGCCGGGCTAAACTTAAAAAAAAACCCCCTAATAAAACAAATATTAATTCGCAAAAAGAGGTAACTTAATACATGTGCGGTAGGCAATACATGCGCGGGCGAAGGGGAGCAGGGCACGCACCACGTGGTCGCATCGCTCATAATAATACCGACGAATATGGTGTTGTCACTTTTTAAAAAATTACCAAATTTTGGGGAAGTTGGTATTAATTCGTAGGAAAAAAGATTATTTCAAAATTCATTAGTATTGTTACTATGACGATTATGTAAAATTTCATACTTTATTTGGTCATGTGTACCTAACCTTTATTATCCTTTTGGGTCGGAAGGGGTTTTCTTTACATATTGTATAATAAAGTACATACAACATGTCACCGCACTACGTAGGTCAATCACATTACACGTCACATAACTTACCTATGGCACCGATTTCAATCACATTACACGTCACATAATTTACCTATGGCACCGATTTCTTTTTCACAACCTAAACTAAATTTAAGTTCCTTGCATTTTTTTCTTTCAGTCAAATCAGACTTTTAGGGTCGAATTATGCCCGGCTATTTCTTCATACCAACTACACAAGGATATCTACATGAAACTCCCCAGGAGACGCCCTGATCGGGAGACAACATCGAACTCCCGGCCACCGTAGGCGCGGGATTGCCCGGTGAGAACCAGGCACGGGTCGAATGCGCGTTGTGTTTCACGCGCGCCTCACAGAGATGCCAACCAAGCGACCTTCGGCTTGTGATACCATTAGGTCACCACAAAGGACGGGTCTGAGCAGTTGTGTTGCGATGTGTGCCGGGTTCGATGCGCCAAAAAGTGTGTGTGTGGAGTTTGGTCGTGGAGGATCTCCAGAACAATCTCCCTCTGGCGCAGCATCGTTGGTCGTGTTGTTGGGTTTAACATTGTATCACCTCGCTCAACTGCCGTCTTCCTTCTTATTCACTAAGTGTTTTAAGTGTTTTAAGGCTTAATAAACTAGCGCACTTTACCATCAACGATTGCATCACTGCTTACCATCAGGCGGGATTGCAGTCAAGCACTAGTTAATAAGTATTAACAAAAAAAAAAAGAGTTCATTGTTAACAACAACACAAATCCAGATTCCGGGACTGAGAAAGGTCAAAAGGTAGAAATAGGATTCCGACCAGCCCCCTAATCGGCGAACACATTTTTGTCAAATGATTGCGACTAGTTGGGATCAGTTGGTATCGTTCGGACCGCCCATTGGTCCGTTCGGTCCAAACGATCCCAACTAGTCGTAATCATTTGACAAAAATATGTTCGCCGATTAGGGAGCTGGACCTCATCAGCAGCATATCACAACAAAATGTCGATAAATCAAAACACAGAAGTACATTAACATTCAAGAAGCACTCAAACGAGCTGAGTAACATTAACCTAACCTTGAGTGGAGACATGGGAACAGACGCTCGCATTATAATGTCATTAGGTCGAACAGCGATACCGTAATGAAGATAGTAAAGTTTTATGATGTTAAACTTACTAACTATAGCTGTGATTAATTTGTACAACAAAGTAAAGCAAAGTAGCTGTTTGCCGTACTGACTGTAAAACGTGGTGCCATTGATATAATATTAAACAGATATGATATGCTCTAACAAATTAACCGAAATAAATGTGCCGATCGGAGCAGCAGCACACACATGCAATTTTTTTATTCCGCGTACATTTCACACGTTGGTACAGTGTGAGTGAGATGGGGCGCAATCTAAAGCATAGAGAAGAAAAAGATGGCTAGTGTTTGTCATTTGCGCCGTTAGTGTTTGTCGTTTGTTTTTACGAGTGTATCGGGAGTGACTAATCAAGAGATTAGAATTATAATATTTTGTACGCTTCATTTTCAGTGCGCTAGGGAATTATCTACCTTAGTTTAATATTATATCAATGCGTGGTGCATAAATGGTCTATACGCGTATGTATGTAGGTGTCGTGGGTGTACCGCATCATTTTCGAAGCTTGTTGACAGGCACGCCTTTTCTACAGCACGGGTTATACGCTGTGTGTACGCACTGTCGTCAGAATTGTGTGGGTCACTGTAGAAGCATGGTAACTGGCACGTTTTTTTCGACGAGTTTTATACCGTGTGCCATACCGTATGGAAAACATGCCTTGTAGGTACAAAAGCCCTTTCGCCTTCCATTGGTAATAGTGACATTGTTGGTAATGTTCTAAGAAAGGTCAGATGCGAAGTTTCTCGCAACTGGCATACATGAACGACTTTGCGTTCAGAACGTAAATGAAACAATAGAAGATGGAGTAGCAATAATATCGACGCCACAGCCTGTTACCATGGATACAGTACCTATATATTTCGGCCATTATTTAGAACAAAAAAATGCTCTGCCATGCACATTTTACCGTGTAAGTGTGGCTTTGTCCTATAAAACAGCAGATAATGTGCTGAATTCATGGTTTCGGTTAACGTCTCGATCTCCCATCCTGCACCCTAATTGTGCAACGCGCTATTATTAGTTCCATCCATTGATTCATATGTTCAAAAATGTGTCTACTCAAAAACGTATACAACGCAATGAATGCTGTTGAACTATCAAAATGATAACCATTGCTACTGATAGTGTGCTACGCGATTACCCTACTGTAGACGATGTCCCTACCATAGACAAACTTGACAATTTTGTATGCTTGAGTACAAGGCTTTTGACTTATTACGCAACATTTTCCTTTTTTTTTTTCATTTGTAATTAATGTGTGTTTTGTTGTTAGGAATTGTATTTTTTTTTCTTTTTTTAACTTGGTGGCGTGTTGTTTCTGTATACTCTTATGGGCTGAAAGCGTGAGTGTACATATTATGTATCAATGTATCCTCTAACTATAATTAATACAGTGTTGATTTTAGTCAAGATTTATAAATTAAAGAATTATTCATGCATGTTTATACGACTGGTAGCTTGTCGAGTAAGAAATTAATTAGTATTCCACTCGCGTCTGTACCACAGCGAGAGCTTTGAATACAGGACTTGGTCTAGACGTGATCTTGGCACATTTTTTCTAATGATTCTATTGGATAGAATACTAATGTTTAGTTTCGTTCTGAGGATATTTTGCTGCCCCTTGCCAAATGAAGAAGACTTACGAAAAATTAGTATTTGAGTGAAAATGTCGAGCAAAACAGCGAAATATTTTTATATCTGACTACGGCGAAACGAAAAACAGGATAATATATTTTACGTAAATGCTTTTTCACGCCCTAAATAAAGGATTTTCATCTATTATTCTTAATTAAGTTCTGGAAGTATCTTATAGTGTCTATGTGACGTCATCTTAAAGTATCCCTTTTTAACTTTTTGTGATGATTATAATCCCATAAATAAATATATATGACACATGACATTAATATCATATGTATCTTGGTCACACACATACACAACAATGAGTATACTTAATTATTTAGGTCCCTACATATTTCATTACGTAGGTACAAAGTACTGAAGACTCTGGTTTCAATCAGTGGCGGTAGTGTGGATGAAATCAAGCGGCGCATGGCCATGACAAGGGGGGCAATGGACAAGCTCAAGAAAATATGGAGGAATCGCGACATAACTAAAGCCACTAAGATCAGGCTCGTCCGAGCACTAATATTTCCCATATTTCTCTACGCAGCTGAAACGTGGACGTTACGAGAACTGGAAAAGAAAAATATAGACGCTCTAGAAATGTGGTGTTGGAGAAGAATGCTTGGGGTATCATGGACCGAGTTTAGAACGAACGTTTCTATACTCCAAGAACTGGGCATCAAACAGCGTCTTTCAGGATTAGTACAATCCCGTATACTCGGATTTTTCGGTCACGTATCTAGGCGCAATAATAACTCCATTGAACGTTTGGTCGTCCAGGGCAGAGTAGAGGGGAACAGTCACCGATGAGGTGAACCGACCAAATCAAGTCGGCAGTGAGGGGACCTGTTAGTGAATGCTCCAGACTGTCGTCCAACCGAGATAGATCGGAGAGAGATCGGGCGGCGAGCTACATCAATATCTCAAATTCAGTCATAGTGACCACGACCGTTCTGTCAAGAGCGAAACGAAGAAGAAGGAAGACTGAAGATAAAATATTGTTTTAGTACTGTCAAATTAAGACACTCCATAGACAATTTAGATGTGATCAAAACATGGCGACTAGACTAAAAGTAAGTCAACTTCAGTAAAGTAAGTCAGGCTTAGACTAATTTGACAGGACTAATTTAATATTTATCTTCTGTCCTTTTAATAATAATATAGAAAGAAAAAGATAAACTAAACTTAAATTTAGTTTTGTTTGTGAACAAGAGAATGGGCATCAATTACTCGTATCATTAGTTAATAGGGATATATCCGAGGTATGAAAATCAAAAAAATAATTAGTCCGATTTATAGATAATAAAAAAAAATTAAGATCCGTATTTTTTATTTTATCGAAATCACTAAAAAACTACTGAGATACAGCGTATTAAAGTTACGGAGTGGGGGCTAATTACGTCACGCCGTGGTGTATTTTGTACCAAGGCGTGATGTCATGCGACACTTTAAATCAATATATCTTCCTAAGTATTTGCATGAAAGAAAAAATAAAAAATACGTGTTCAATATTTTTTATAAATCTATCTGATGGACATTTAATTATTTTTTAGGATACAACCCAATTCTATAAGTAAATAGAAACGTGCACACTTACCTATATCTTAGTTTTACTAATTTCATATTGTAGATCTCTATTACTTTAAGTCGTTGCGCTACCGGATCGAATATTAATCGAATCCCATCTTGAGGCATATTTATAACTAGGTCTACAGATAACGGGTTCTGAAAAGAAAAAATAATCCTATATTAGTCCTCAGGGCGATCAACAGAGTGGTGTCACCCGGGCGTTTCCTCCCGCATTATACGGAATAGGAACCTCCCGAAACAGCCGTGTTCGGTGAAGACCTGCGTCAGGCGGAAGGTGAGGGCGCCGTGGCCTCTTCAGCCACTCTTCAAAGAGGGGACTTACAACCGCTATTGTGGCGTGCCCATAGGTACAGCATCCTAATTGCGCAACACATAATGAGTATCAATAGGTTAAAGGTTTCATTTTGAATGATATTGCTAATTCATTGCTCCATATTTTCGAAAAATGTGCTTCACAACGTATATAATGCAATGAATGTCGCTGAACTATCAAAAACAATCCCATTGCTACTTATAGTGTGTTAGGAAATTACTCTGCAGGTTTATACAACTGCTAATTTATAAATGCACCATGAAAAAACATGGCAGTACAAAACTTTCAGGAGTTTGCCTCTAAGGGCATTACTCTGTGGCACGACGTTCGAACTCTATACAACATTATTATTATTTATGCAAAACCCAAAAACAAAATCACCAGTTCAGTAATTTTAAGTAAAGAATCTATGTACAAAATATCAAGAAAGACAACAAAATTATGAGCTTGCTATACTACTTGGTTGCCCCAACAAAAATATGATTAACGCTCCGCTCGGGCGGGTAAGCAGTACGTTGACTTCTGGCGTTAGCAGTAGCGCGGGCGTTTTCAGTACTATGTGATCTACCGAAAGCTGCGTGGTGCGCTCGGTAACCACACTGCAACAATTTCTAAATGTATTTGGGAAAAAATATAACATGGTGTGAAATGATTGGAATCGATTCAGTTGCTTATTCTGAACAAACTGTATTCAGGTTTCGCATAAACAAAAAATACCGTTGTAGAAAACATGAAGATTTCCGAAGCGCATATATTTTCTTCATTGTTCTGTACGTAATGAATGTTGCTGATCTGTCAAAAACGAAACCCATTGCTACTGATAGTGTGTTACGAAATCACCCTGCAAAATTATTTTGATGGATATTCCTAACTCATTGTATCATATGCTTGTAAAATGTGCCTGCTCTTCTATTCTAGAACTGGCTCCCTCGCCATTCCGATTAGCAATAAATCATATATAGTTAAATTTATATCTCACCTGATCACTATACAGTACTTGTACTCCTCTTATTGTGCCCACTTGACTCTGAATGATGGCCACTGACTGAGAGAAATGCATCCCTGAAAATTAAAAGGAAATGATGGTAAGTTGCGTCTTTAAAAAAAAAAAGCAAATTTATTAGAGCTCTAAATTATTTTACTTTAGTTGGTGATTGTTAAGCAAATAATGCCTGTGTTAGGAGATTCCGCTCTTCTACAGCACGTAATTTGTATGTGTGTCTGTATGCGAATATGTGTGTGTGTGTGTGTGTGTGTGTGTGTAGGTGCTTGTACCTATTTACATTATTTTTATGTGGTTCAATAGTTACTCAGTGCCTGTGTAACTTTGTGTCTTTATCCAATTTGTTAAAAAAAAATTGCACTTTCTTACAACAAGTATTTACTGCCTGGCAACCCATGGGTTGTTTAAAAGAGATGCTGTGGGCCCTGGCGCACTGGTGAGTGAAGGAAGACGGGAGGGTTGCAGTCGGTAAAAGTCTGACACGCACTTCCGCTACCCCCAGAGAAAGATGGGAGAGGTCATTTGGCGATTTCACATCCTCAAAAATCAAAAAAGGGGTAGGTAATGTGTAAGGGGAAAGTAATATAAGTTTTTTTTTTTTTTAATAAATTACAAACTAGCGCTGACTGCAATCCCGCCTGATGGTAAGCAGTGATGCAATCGTTGATGGTAAGACGCGCTAGTTTATTAAGCCTACTCACTCAAAAGAACTGAGTAAATAGGAAGGAAGACGGCAGTTAAGCGCGGTGATGCAATGCTAAACCCAACAACATGACCAACGATGCTGCGCCAGAGGGAGATTGATATGGAGGCCCTCCACGACCAAACTCCCGACACAACAACATTTCGCGCATCGTACCCGGCACGTACGCAACACAACTGCTCAGACCCGTCCTCCGTACGGCTTCACCAGACCTCGTGCCAGAACACGACGATTCGTATTTACAGAATAAATATCATTACATACATCAATACAACTTTCCGAGTTAATATAACTATGAATATTGAATTACTATTAATTCAAAATTCTATTTGATCAGCCTCTGACACTGATCCGCATATTGCAAAAAAAAATTTAAAAAAACAATTAGGTACGTGGTCTACCCTGGAAACCCTATTTATATTTTAATGGCTTTCCGCCCGCGTGAAATTCGGTATTTTTGTTTTCCCTCTGGAATATCAATTTTTTTTCTGGAAAAAAGTACCCTATTATTTAAACCGGACTTCTAACTTCACGTCTGCAAAATTTCAAAGCAATTGGTTCAGTAGTTACGGCGTGAAAGCGGAACAAACTCAAATTCCATTTATAATATTAGTAAGTATAGCGTTCGGAACATGAGGTAAGTCGACGCACAGTAACTAATTTCCATTGCATGTGGGTTAAGATTTGGCCAGGATTGCAGGTTGGTTAAAAAAGAAGCCGTGGCCCTGGCCGTCGCACGGGCAAGTGAAGAATCACGGGTGGGTTTAAGTCAGTAAAAGTCTGACACGCCTACCGCCGCTCCACCTATAACGGGAGAGGTCATTTGACGACGTCCCATCCAGATTAAATGAAAAAAGGGGGTTAAGAGTGAGGTACTGCGCTGGAAGGAGCAAGTGAGATCCGCCATAATGCTTGAAACGGATTGTTACAGCAGTGTGACATATCTGTCGCCCCCAAACATCAGGACCCGAGGTGGCGACGCCAAGTATTCCACACGCGTCACTCTTAGACGTAACGGGGGGAGTCTTACACCTCGCTAAGAGTGGGTCTCCCACGGTGGCGGGCCAGCAGCAATCGGGGGTTGCGGAGCAATATTAGTTCTCGCCGCCCCGGTGTAGGTGTGAGACGGAACACCCGGGTGGTTTTTAGTCAGTAAGAGTCTGACAGACCTTGTCCTCCGCCCTAGGGCGGCAGACATCCATGACGATTTTCCACCACGAAAAAAAGAAAGTGGTTTAATCAAACTAAACTTATCATTGTCGGCGTCATTCACACCGAATCCTAATTGCATAACACACTTTCAGTAGCAATGGGGGGTTTCATTTTGACAGTTCAGCAACATTCATTGCGTGCTTTGCCTTGTTGAGCAGACACATTTTTCGAACGTATAGACCAATGGATTAGCAATATGCTTCAAAATGATTCCCATTGATAGTAATAGTAGGTTACGTAATTAGGGTTCTGATCAATAATAAGCATTTCGTTGCATTTCTACTATTCATTTCTGTGCAATCCATACTAATATTATAAATGCGAAAGTAACTCTGTCTGTCTGTCTGTCTGTTACGCTTTCCCGCTCAAACCTCTCAACCGATTTTGATGAAATTTGGTACAGACAATCTTTAGACCCTGAGTAAAACATCTGGCTACCTTTTATCCCGGAAAAAATAGATGTTCCCGAGGGAAATCTAATAAGCGCGATATAACCGAACTCCACGCGGGCGAAGGCGCGGGCGGAAAGCTAGTTTTTATATAAAAAGAAAAATGTGTTTTGTATCAGGACCTTCAGGTAGCAATATTTCTTGAGTGTTTACTTCGATATAATAATGTAAGTGCAAAGTATTGTCTTCTCTTATTCTGCCTCGTGTTTTGTTGGCTGTGAACTTTGGAATAACGGCTACTTGTATCTAAGTTTGTTGGTATATGCTTGGGGTAGCTACAGATTAGGCACACACATGCAGGGTAATTACGTAACATAGTTTCAGTAGCAATGGGTTTCATTTTGATAGTTCAACAACATTCATTGCTTTATTTCCGTTGTTGAGCAGACGCACTTTCCGAACATATTGAGCAATGGATTAGCAATTGACTTCAGAATTATTGCATTTGATAGTAACAGAGTGTTACGCAATTAGGGTGCATGGCTGTAAATGCGGCTTAAAGGATATTTTTTGGATGAATATCCGCTCTGGGAGCCTTTACGCCGAGGAGGCCCTCATGATAGTAAATAGGGAGATAGAAATCCGTCCGCATGAATTTAAATATTTCCAATTCGGTTGGAACCATAGACATACTAATGGACATGCCGTACGCGTATAATCTGCAGAAGTTTTTTTTTGGTTTGAAAAGAGTGAGAGAGATAGCCTATACTTTCGGTCTAGCACTATCTCTATCCTCATAGATGATTGATGATTTTGAGAGAGATAAAGATAAACGAAACTTCGTTTTCTTCTCTTTCTTTCGGAGAGTCACAATTCTCATCTCTAAGGCATGTCCATTAGTATATGTCGATGGTTGGAAATCGTCTCGAATTGACTGTGAAATAGGAAGAGCATACGCTTTTAAAATTCATATTATTCTTTTAAATTCTTGCCAGCCTTCATTTTTTGCAAAAAAAATAGCATTAATTAGGCGTTTAATTAACTTTATGGCGGTTTGGAACACGAGGTAAATGCGCAGTTACCAATTCACGTGTCAGCGGGGTTGAGGGGGAGGTACCTACTGCGCAGCGAGTAGTGGCACTTCAGAGCTGCCATAGTAAATTTTACGTAAACTACAGTAGCAGGTAACTTAATTTATTAAATATATCATAGCTAGAAACAACTCCGTAGAAGCCAGCCGACTTGTTAAAGTCGACTGCACTCATCATCTCAGCGCTAATCCCAGTCACATCCGAAGCTTTTTCAGCTTTGGAGTCTGGGGTTCGCTTTACCAGTCTAACTGCTGGTTTGGCTAAACTTCGATATTTTCCGTGAAGCGACTGCCGTCTGACCTCCACAACCCGAAGGCGATATCGAAGCATAGCAGTTAAAGCAATTGTTGGACTCTTGAGGGATCCAACAACTCGTAACGACTGCCACTAGATGTTCGTATGGCAACCGGTACCAACGGCTTAACGTGCTTTCCGAACCACGACTAGATCAGTGCAAATATTCATATTCATGCATACAATTATTTGCATTGCGCGGGGATCGAACCCGCGCCGCGCCTCCTTGGACAGTGGCCGCGTTCGCTACTGTTACGCCACGGAGGCTGTCGATCTTATGAATTTATGTGTCACTTATAAAGCAAGTCTGTTTTCACCGAGGGGCAGGCAAAAGTACGGATGACAGCAGATCAAGCTACGCCACAGAGGATGTCAAAAGAGTAGTAGTGTAGAGTGGACTGCACTATTGACTGCTTTCTTGCAGAGTAACCAACACTAAAGAACAGAATTCATTATTCTGTGACTGAAGTAGACTTACGCAACACATAAGTACAAAATCGGCATGTATGTACCGCGTAGCTGGGGCATAGACGTCTTCTCAGTGAGAGGGAGTAGACTGTAATTCATCACGCGGGCCCAGTGCGAATTGGTAGATGTCACAATCTCTCCGAATTTTTCGGTCCTTTTTTTTGTTTTCGAGGTAAAACATTCAAAAGGCACCCGACCGCCGAGGAATGAGGTAGGGTAGTGTGGGATATTTACCTGACTAAAACCACCCCGGTGATCACCATCTGCGCATAGGGGTGGCCCGGTTCCTCTTAAAAGAACAATTCCGGAGCCCCCTGCGCAACGCCTGTAAGACACATCCCAGGGGAGACTTTGTGAGGGTCTCCCCTAAACCTCCTATGCACGGTAGCACGTGACGTCTTCCCTAGGGTCACTTAGTGGGCAGGCAGAGTCCCCACTCTGTGTGCCTGCGACCCCAAAGGTCCACCTACCCCGATAGGTAGGCGGGTTTTGACGTATTAAGCGCCAAGGAGAAAGAAGCTTCTGGGAGACAAACTCTCCGACGCCTCCTTCTCCAAGCAGGATCAGAGTTCTCTCGATACCGGATTTTTCCGTCGTAGGACACCGTTTAGAGAAAATAAATCCTGTGTGGGTGATAGAACCTACGAACTACAAAGTCTTTAAGCCTTTATACCTGGTCCACCCTATCACTGATTGAAGAAAACTTGCAACTGTACAAAACGCAGCATATTCCTACACTTCCATTCAGCCTAACTTCTGACTTGTCATGCATGACGTCAGGGTATGTTATGAAGCAGATAAAATGAAACACGTGAGCCACACGTGTGCTGATACCGACAATAATGAATTAATAAATAGACAGTTGTGATGGAAAATTTCTATTAATTATTTCTGTATTGATTAACTAGAATATAATGACAATGAGTAAAGACTATTGAAAAACAACAATATAACCATTTTTAATACACAATGGGCCTCATACGAAGGCTCAGAGTCACACAAAGGGCAATGGAAAGAGCTATGCTCAGAGTTTCTCTGCGTAATCGAATCAGAAATGAGGAGATCCGCAGAAGAACCAAAGTCACCGACATAGCTCTTCGAGTCGCTAAGCTTAAGTGGCAGTGGGCAGGGCACATTGCTCGTAGAACTGATGGCCGATGGGGCAGTAAGGTTCTGGAGTGGCGGCCACGTACAGGAAGACGCAGCGTAGGGAGGCCCCCAACAAAGTGGACCGATGACCTGGTGAAGGTCGCGGGAAGCCGATGGATGCGGGCAGCACAAGACCGGTCAGCGCGGAAAGCCTTGGGGGTGGCCTTTGTCTAGCAGTGGACATCTATAGGCTGAAGAAGAAGAATTGTAACACAAATGAAGTATTAGTTTCTAAGAGAACCACAAGAAACTTAACTGTGGTTGACAGTTCGAAGGTGCAGTCGCAGCCGAAGATTTCGAAGACAAGGGGGTCACACTATGGGGTGACGAGGAATATTTTTAAGTAGGTATAGACAGGCTCAGATGGAGATGGCGGTATGAGCCGAACTTCTTTGGCAAAAACTGGTCCTTAGCAACAGAAAAAAGCCAAATAGAGAAGCCAAAAGAGAGTAGAAGCAAAGGGACATTGCAAGCATACAGTATGTTAACTAACAGAGGGCGTTCCCGTTAACCCGAAATAGTATAGCATACATACATGCTAAAAAAAATATTTCCATTCGAAAACAAAATGTTTAAAAATTTTTTCCAATATGAAAATATTCAATAAAAATTTTAAATTGACATGTAAAAGAAACACACTGTACACGCGAACATGAAAGACGGCAACGTCGCAATTTATTTATACATGACGACTACTATTTTGATTTAAAACAGGAGGTTTCAAATTTATTTCCAATTAGATTTTTTTTTTATTCGGATTTTTTTTATGCTTATTTTTCTATGCTGATATTTTTATTTTAATCTATTAATGATATATATTAACGAGTTTAAGGGAACGCCCTCTGTTATTTAACATACTGTATAATAGATACATAGATCCAGATGCCCTAGTTCATAAACTAAAATAAAGTTAAGTTCAGTGCGTCTTTTTCTTTCTATTTAATTAAAAAAGGACAGAAGGTAAACTATTAGTTTAGTACTGTCAAATTAAGATACACCATAGACAATTTAGAGGTGATTAAAACTGGCACATAAAAATACGTCAATTTAGTTTAGAACAAGGTAATCGGCTGAAGTCCAACAATTGGTCTAACTGCAATGCTCCAATATCGCCTTCGAGTTGTGGAGGTGAGACGGAAGCCGCTTCAAGGAAGATATCGAAGTTTAGCCAAAATAGTTAAGACTGGTAAAGCGAACCCCAGACTCCAAAACTGAAAAAGCTTCGGATGCGACTGGGATTAACGCTGAGATGATGATGACGATGATGACATAAATTCATAAGATTTAATTCGTATCATTATGATTATTACTAAAACCTACAATCTTTTCTTCTGGGAGTGTTACATTCGTCTTATTTGTCTCCCACAATTTTTAAAGGTTTCATTTATACCACGTGTGACTTGAACACATATTTGTTTTTACAGTTTCACATTCAAAGACCACAGCCATCTTTATCCACGGTCGAAAGATCGATACAAAAACGTACAGGTAACGGACAAACTAATTCATAAAAACCTTTTATATTGGTCGGTCTGTTTGCTTTCTGAACGTCGACTCGTGTTGCCAAACTTATTCTTGCGATAAGGAAAAGTTTATTACAATGTAACAAGCAAATAATATTCGGAACGTTCGTTAAATTCACCGGACGACAAGCCTTGAAGTGTTGCGTCTAAAAGGACCAAAATATTCACATAGCAACAGTAGACTTTTTTGGATTTTGATTTCGATACGAAATTTTTTTATTACGAGCGAATAATATTCGGGACTTTTGACGGTTTTGCTTCAAAGTTCAACAGACGGCAGAAATAAGTGCTGCGGCTTGAAATACCAAAATATTCACATAGCAACAGTAGACATTTTCGGGTTTGATTGGAAGGACCAAATTATTTCAGTACTTGACAGGAATCGTGATCTTGTGGTAGTTTCATACTAAAATAATCCCTTGTTGTTTTTACCGTGGTTAATAATGCCAAATGATTTTATTTTCTTAGGTAGGTTTGTAGAAACACTTTTACACGTCAACCATTTTTCCAACTGACTATTCTGAGAAGAAGGGCCGAACCAAACTGCGATTCTGTAATCATTTCACAGTCAAAATTTACGTGAAGTGAGCTTGGAGTGAACGATCGTTCTAAATAACATTCCACCTTACTTTTCACGGTATGATTCTTACGGATTTAACTGGCTAGTCTAAATATTGTGTTATAATATATTTTACAGCGCGTCGCAGTGCCCCGATTCATCATCATCATCTCAGCGTTGATCCCAGTCGAATGAAAAGCTTTTTCAGCTTTGGGGTCTGGGGTCCGCTTTACCAGTCTAACTGCTGATTTTGGCTAAACTTCGATATTTTCCATGAAGCGACTGCCGTCTGACCTCCACAACCCGAAGGCGATATTGAAGCATTGCAGTAAGACCAATTGTTGGACTTTTTGAGGGCTCCAACAACCCATAACGACTTCCATTAGATGTTCGTATAACAACCGGGAGGAACGGCTTAAGGTGCTTTCCAAGGCACTGACAAGACCCTCGATTATGGGGATAAAATAAAAAGTATCTGTAATTCTGACGTAGAAACTATACAACACTACTGTAATATACAAGTTGATTTATTATTAAAATAATACTTAACATTTATAATGTTATGGTGGCCCAGTAGTTAAAACACCATCCTCTCAAGTATGAGTGTGCGGGTTCGATTCCAAGTCAGGCAAGTACTTACCAATGTAACTTTTCTAAAGTTATATGTACTTTCTAAGTATATCTTGGACACCAATGACTGAAGGTGAAGGAAAACATCTTGAGGAAACCTGGACTTTATAAGTCTGAAATCGCCAACCCGCATTGAGCAAGCGTGGTGATTACGCTCAATCCTTCTCTGTATGAGAGGAGACCTGTGCCCAGCAGTGGGACGATAAAAAGGTTGATGATGATGAACACTTATTTAGACCTCATTATTCGAAGACTTACACTTATAAACTAAAAGCGTTACCAAGACATGTTTACAAAACAAAGATTTTATTGCTTTTGATACGGAAAAGGTATTGAAATTAGCTGTTTAGTATTCAGTGTCAAGTCGTAAACCGTTGACCGAAAAGAGATCTTTTATTGATACGATCCTGGGTCAACAACCGGTAACAAGTAAACTGTATAATATTATCAAGAGTTGGCCTACAACTCAATGCTAAAAGTAATTTGGCATGAAACATTCGATTTCTGTAAACCTAATTAATTTAAATCGACTTTTAAGGTACGATAAGAAGCTAATTTTAGAGTATCTCCGTTCCACCAGCGGACGACCCGTCGTACGGCTGGTTTCCACCCTTACGTTGTTAACACCACTACGATCCGGACGAAGCGTTTCGCCTCCTCCTTTATACCGCGTACATCGAGGGACTGGAACAATTTGCCGGCGGCGGTGTTTCCGTCGGACTACAATTTGAGTGTCTTCAAGGCTAGAGTGAATAGGCTCTTAATAAACTAGTGCGCTTTACCATCAACGATTGCGTCACTGCTTACCATCAGGCAGGATTGCGGTCAAGCGCTAGTTTATAATATGTAAAAAAAAAAAGAAAGAAAGAAACTTTACGACTTTGTTTTGAATGGGAAATCATCAAATGACCCCGCAATTTGACCTGGGCGGAGCGGAAGGGCGTGTCATACTTTTACTGACTAAAACCCGCCGTGTTTGTTCACTTGCCTGTGCGCCAGGGCCACGGTTTATTTTTTAACTAACCCGCAACCCTAACCCAGGAGGCATTGGTCCTCGTGGACTGTGTCACGATGTTTTGACATCTCTTTGAGGAGCACGTGAAACACAACTCGCCACGTACTAAATCTGCCCCCAATCGACGAACACATTTTTGTCAAATGATTGTGACTAATTGGGATCAGTTGGGATCGTTTGGACCGCCCACTGGACCGTTCGGTCCAAACGAACCCTGGTCTTAGATTCGAACCCAGACAGGGGTTTCATTTTGTGTAAATTATTTCATTATCAATGTTCTCAAAACGGTGAAGGAAAACTCGTGAAGAAATGATCGATCGATCATCGTGAAAACATATCCTAGGACCAAAATTCGAAGACATCCACTAACCCGCACTGGGCCTACGTGGTGGATTAAGACCCACTCCCTCTCAGAGATAGGAGAATAATGCCCCAGCAGTAAAGAACATTGTAATCTAATTATGGTATGAAACATGTTTCCTTTTCAAATTTAATATCTAAGAAAATAAAAAACCGTTTAAAACCGCGACGCGTTTGATATTGGTTTAATCAATTGACCATAAAATAATAGTCATTTTGTAATTTTAATTCAATAAAAAAAAAAAAATTGCGCCGTGGATTCAGTGGAGTCAATATTACATTGGATTCCTTTTATTATCATCACATAAAATACAACGTAAAAAGAAATTAAGATCTGTTTGGCGACAGTTTTATCATGATATTATTTTATTTTTACATAATATTTATAAATAAGTCTTGTCTTTGAACATTTATATTTATACTCATCGTTTGATTACCAATACACCAGCTGTGCGCAAAAATACTGAGTGGGTTTGACAGTGCCTTAAGCACTGCTATAATTGTGTACGGACGACAGCAGGTCTAGCTACACCTAACTGTCAGATATTCCCAATCAACCTTGAGCCTTAACGTTTTAAAAATAAAGTTGAAAATCTAATGAGGAAATCTGACATACTGTAGTACATTGATGTGCTGTCGTCTGTACGTTTGCTTAATGTCAACGCACCTTCCAAAACAAAAAATGACGTAATGAATGGATAAAGATAAGATTATCAATTACGTATTAAATTTTATTGAAGAGGTAAAATTTTGCTGAAATTTGAAAGTAAAAACATGTTTACTATGATATTGATCAAGGTTACTCTGTAATAACAATCGCGCATTAGCAATGTTGTTTACCTCATATTGTGTTGGGCCAGGGGACCCTGAATAAGTTTCTACGCACTTTGCTGCATGAGAGAAGCAAGTGTTTAAAATGTTTATTTATTGACTTTAGTTCTAATTTTTATATGTTTTTCATTCAGGCAGCGAATTTTTTCGCACATTGGATTTTCAACTCTCTATTTCAGTGCAATAGCGTGTTCTTACGATGCGGTCGACTGTAATTTTTAGGATCCTCAATGTCCGCCTAAGAGTTAAAAATCCAATGCGCGATAAACGCTCGCCGTCATAATTATTTACGTTTGTGCGGACGCTTGGCTCTCAATCGTAGATCTTTGTAATTATTATGGGTACTCAGATCCCTGAAAGCCAGACCACCAATCTTGCAGGCATGAGCCTGTAACTGGGAAAAAACATCTCTTAGTAATTAGTATCGTGTTCCTCAGTTAAAGGGTCTTGCATCCGACGATTAGGTTGGAAAAAACATCTCTTAGTAATTAGTATCGTGTTCCTCAGTTAAAGGGTCTTGCATCCGATGATTAGGTTGGAAAAAAACATCTCTTAGTAATTAGTATCGTGTTCCTCAGTTAAAGGGTCTTGCATCCGACGATTAGGTTGGAAAAAACATCTCTTAGTAATTAGTATCGTGTTCCTCAGTTAAAGGGTCTTGCATCCGGCGATTAGGTTGGAAAAAACATCTCTTAGTAATTAGTATCGTGTTCCTCAGTTAAAGGGTCTTGCATCCGACGATTAGGTTGGAAAAAACATCTCTTAGTAATTAGTATCGTGTTCCTCAGTTAAAGGGTCTTGCATCCGATGATTAGGTTGGAAAAAAACATCTCTTAGTAATTAGTATCGTGTTTCTCAGTTAAAGGGTCTTGCATCCGACGATTAGGTTGGAAAAAAACATCTCTTAGTAAATTAGTATCGTGTTTCTCAGTTAAAGGGTCGTGCATGCGGCGGTTAAACTGGAAACCAACCCCAATAAAGTTGGGATAAGGCTAGACAGGTTGATTTTGACTTTTTTTAGTGCATAGTTGTTATTGAATAGCAAAATTAGCGTAAGAAGTGTTACTAAACCTCTTCTTCCTCTTCTGTTACCGATAAAGTATCTTCTTCTTAATTAAAATCTTTAAGTCAATGATAGACTCATAGTCAGCCTAAAATGTTCGCACTGTTGGGATTCAGGCATCTAATGCTGTAATAATGGGCTATAAACCACCACAAGGACTTATTGCGGGTTGGTTGATGTCGCAGAATTAGGTTCCCTTTTTTAAATCTAGGCAACTCAATTACTGACAACG
Source organism: Sesamia nonagrioides (assembly GCA_017933935.1). Classification (NCBI taxonomy): domain Eukaryota; kingdom Metazoa; phylum Arthropoda; class Insecta; order Lepidoptera; family Noctuidae; genus Sesamia; species Sesamia nonagrioides. Next base: position 240,660 of record JADWQK010000043.1, read on the forward strand.
CACATCATGTTTTATGATGTGCGTTGTCAGTAATTGAGCAAATTAAAAATTGCGAAAATTCATGTTTTAGAGCTGACTCTAAAACATGAATTTTAACACAAAAATTCCTTATTTACGTAAAGTAAGCAAAGAAAGGGTTTTTGAAATATTCATCGTCTAAAGGGGTTGGATAGCGGATGAAAGTTTGTACGGAAGTTAGTCATTCTTGCCATCTGGGAATTCCCATCGGGTGTACTGCTTGTTAATAATTAAGCTATTCCTATTTGCCGTTTCTTGAAGAGCTGAGCCAGTAGCTTAGCCGACTGCTCCGGCAAGGAATACTCCGGTGACTAAAATCTGTACTTCTATCTTAGGAGACTTAGAGCCACATTACAGAACCTTCTATTTTTTGTTCTGGATGGGAAATCATTAAATGACCTATTGTTTGCTCTGGGCGAAGCGGAATGTCAGATGTTTACTGACTAAAACCCACCCATGTTTCTTTACTTGCCTGTGCGTCAGGGCCACGGTTTTAATTACAGAACCTTTCAAAAGATTCAAGTAAGACTACATGACTTAAACACTGCTTTCAACCAATCAAAAAACACGACTATCAGGTTGAATTTTGAGTGATATTTGTAATACAGGACCCTTAGTATTACTAGGATTTAAGACAGAAACTTTGATCCAGTTGTGATAGGATAGGATCAAACCTAAACAGGTGCTTTATGTATTTAAATTCATCACTACTGCTCAAAGCAGAGAAGGATAACATCCTGAATGTCCTAGAACCAAAAATGCATGGTGGATTATCGCCCATTCTCTCTCGCAGAAAGGAGACGGGTACCCCAGAGCCCAGCAGTGGAGAAATTATTTGCCATAAATTATGGTATAAGACTGAAATTGTGTACTACTACTTATACTAAGCACATTTTTCTTAACTCCAACTTTCCAATAATAAAACTACCAGCAAACGTTGACCCTTAAAAAGAATATCAAAAAGGACACCAGACAGACGCCCAGCTAACTAATATCGATTCGGTGCTTTTTGCAAACACAGCATGAGGTGGTTGGGGTTTGTGTCTATGTTCTAATTATGTTTATTAGGGGCTACGATGCTTGCTGAATAATTAATCTCCCAAAGACTGGGAGGATAAGAATCGGTCGATAAAATTAACGGACATCTTAAATTTGAGCACTTTTGCCAAACTTAAATTTTGCACAACTGTCTTTTTAAACATTTGTATTGTATATAACCATAACAGAATAGACGTGTTTCAAAAGCACAATTCAATTGGTGAATCACTCTAAAAGCAACTTCTTTAGGGAGATTCACCAATCCACTGGTTAATGAATCACTCTATAAAGATGATTTTAGGGTGATTCATTAACTACTCTCAATGTCAAATGGGACATTATTATAATCACCAAGTCTGGCGGAGATTGATAGAAGGAACGCTGTCTGTTTAAGTCATCTTAATTATATCCAGTAGAAGTATTATGGAGCTATAACTATGTATATCGGACAGTGGACACCCTATTCCATCTAGAACATATCTTGGCTTTATTGGTGATATTCTTCAGAAAAATCCGCTGCGTACAGAAAAATTTGGTGCGTACTTGCGTAGTGCTCTCAACCAACGTAAGCTAGTGTGTATGGCCAGAATCGGCAGTTACAACCATCCGACATGCCAGATTTGCCTTGCCCCAGACGTCAAAGCTATCGGAAGGATATCGATCGTCTATTTGAGTTAAATTGACAATATTTTCGGGTTTTGGACTTGTGAACAGCGTTCAGAGGTCTCCTGCGATAATATTGATTGATGTTCAGTACGGTACGGAAGCGTATCGATTGGTCGTGAATAGCTATGCTATGCAGGTATATAAATATAAATTAAAGAATATAAATATTGTAGTACGTGGCGTCCCGTTTCTATCAACACCCATGGGCAAAGGTGAGACGTCCCCTCCCGGAATCTGCAGTAATTGCAGACTATCAGATTTAACATTGAAATAATAATAATATAAGCACAAACAGGTGTAGCAAGTTGTAAGCACGTGAGCGACCACGCGACTAGTTGTATTTAAATTTATTATAATATATCGCTTTTTTATACAAACAAATAGTTTCTGTATGGCAGAAAAACAAAGCAATTATGTATAAAAAGTCGGTTGAAAATAAAGTGCGGTTAAGGGAAATAAAGCCACCAATCAAGGTATGACGCCTTTGGGCAAGGCACAATTGGTCCCTCTTTGAGGAATCGTTGCAAAGCGCCACGGCACTTTCTGGGTTGTTTTATGAGGTTCCTGTTTAAGATAAGGGAAGAAAACGCCAGTATCACCACGGTGTGGATCGCCCGGAGGACGTGGTGGAGAGCTGCTTTAGGCCATTGTATGGAATGGACAGAATGAAGCCGTCACGATACCTCCTTCTGCGAAGCAGTAATTCTCGTAAAAGAGAAGGAGTGCATGAAGGAGAGTCAATCTCTGCGCCCTCGCAGGTGACGCTCTGGACGGCCATCAGCGCGGGCTTGCTGGCAGTCAGCAATATGTAGCTGACCACCCGGTAAAGATCAGGCCAGGGTAGACGGCGAGTTGTGTTCCACGCGCGTCTCAAAGGGATATCAGCACTTAATGACGGAGTCCACTAGAACCTATGCCTGCCTGGGTCAATGGATATTCGAAAGAGATATCGTGGTCCCTGGCACAGACGAATGATGTTTTCCCACCAAATAAAAAAGCCGTATGTCATATACAATATGTAAAGAAAATCCTGTCCGACCTGTGAAGGTATTGTTAGGTATCGTTAACTGATTATAATAGTGCCTATAAAGTCGGGCCTAACTTAAAAAAACCCCCTAAGAAAATAAATGTTATTTCGAAAAAGCGAGGTAACCATGTGCGGTTGGCAACACGGTTGCCATACATGCGCGGATGAAGGGGACCAGGGCACGCGGCACGTGGTCGCATCGCTATTCGCTCCGTCCCAAATGGTGTTGTTACTTTTTTTTAAATTACCAAATTTTGGGGAAGTTGGAATTAATTCGCGGAAAGAAAGATTATTTCAAAATTCATTCGTATTGTAACTATGATGATTATGTAAAATTTCATGTTTTATTTGATCATGTGTATACCAGGGTTCGAAGGATATATATCAATTGATATATATCATGATATATATCCGATATATATCTGATATATATCAAACCATTTTTTGTGATATATATCAAAATTTATGGTATGTTGCTTTTAAGTACTTTTTCTTAGACCGTAATACTTCGAATTTACCAAGTAGATACTGCAATCAATAATAATTGTGCAACGTAAAAGAGCCAAAATAATTTTCAATTCTATCATCTGTAAACATACCTACTCCTTAAAAGTGAAGTGTAGTGTTAATCCTTTAGGAATGTCAACAGTTTGAGGAGTGGCTAGAGAGGCGCCACGGCGCCCTCACCTTCCGCCTGACGCAGGTCCTCACCGGACACGGTTGTTTCGGGAGGTTCCTGTTCCGTATAAGGCGGGAGGAAACGCCAGGGTGTCACCATTGTGTGGATCGCCCTGAGGAAACGGTGGAGCATACGGTGGAGGTCCGCCCGGCTTGGGTAGAGCACCGCCGTGTCCTCGTAGCGGCGATCGGCGGCGATCTCTCGCGTCCGACCCTGGTCCAGGCCATGGTCCGGAGCGAGAGTGCATGGCAGGCCGTCACCTCCTTCTGCGAAGCAGTGATGCTGGCAAAGGAGGAGGCGGAGCGCGTGAGGCAATGGGAATCCCAGCGCCCTCACGCCACTAGCCGCCGCAGGAGACGCCCTGGTCGGGAGATGACACTAAACTCCCAGCCACCGTAGGCGCGGGCCTGCGGGCGGTGAGCAGTGGGCAGCTCGCCGCTCGGTAAGGACCAGGCCCGAGTCGACGGCGCGTCGTGTTTCACGCGCGCCTCAAAGAGATGTCAGCACGTCGTGACGGGGTCCACGAAAACCGATGCCTCCTGGGTCAGGGTTGCGGGTTGGTTAAACAAGAAATCGTGGCCCTGGCCGTCGCAAAGGCAAGTGAAGAAACACGGGTGGGTTTTAGTCAGTAAAAGTCTGACACGCCCTTCCGCTCTGCCCAGAGCGGGAGAATTCAATTCAATTCTTGATTAATGGCCTTTGTGGGAGAGACGCCACAATTTTGCCAAGAACACATGCGAACGATTAATAAACCATCAAACGCTGGAGAGTAATTACCGCGAATTAAAATAATAATAATATATTTCTTGTTATGTTAAATTAAAATATTTCTTCGCAGATTGACAGATAGGTAGTAATAGTAAGATCACAGATTATGGGTACGAAAATGACTATATCATTTGATGATCTCCCATCCCAACAAAAAAAAAAAAGGAATGTTACCAGGCGATTTGACAGTTCTAGCTGACTAGAAAAAGACTAATTTGTTATTTGATTATAACTCGACTAAGTACAAATATTAGGATTTTTAAGATATTTTAATTTTGTTTCCCTAATATTTATAGACTTTGTTTTCTCAGAAAAAGATGGTTATTTTTAGTTGATTTTTGTGAACTATAAGATTTTATGTTTAATCTGTTAAATAAAAACTAAAAATATGATGTTTTTATATTGTAATAAATTCATAATAATAAACTGTCATGTACCTGTGGAAATCGAATAGGTAGTATTAAGATAATAAAATGGCAGTCTTAAGAAATGGATATAAATATCGGATATATATCCGATTTTGGATATATATCGGATATATATCATAAATATCCGATATTTTGATATTTATTATAAATATCGGATATTTTCGAACCCTGGCTGTATACCTAACATTTATTATATCCTTTTGGGTCGGACGGGGTTTTCTTTACATATTGTATATATTCATACTAGGTGGACCGATAATCTTCACAGGGTGGCTGGTGGCAGCTGGAAGAGATTTGCCGAGGATCGAGCTAAATCGCTTGCAATTGGAGAAAAATATGTCCAGCAGTGGCCGGTGACTGGTGATAGTGATGTGGAAACCAAAACTCGAAGGAACAAAATCTTTAGTCAGTGAAGAGTTCAATCAGTTAGTTTATTCAATCAAATTAGTCAGCGCCTAACGTAAATTTACATTCATATTTTTAGTGAGCAATTTTTTAATTTCGTCTGAACTTTTCAATGGGGTATCCTAATTTGACATGACTAATAATAAAAATGTATCTTCTGTCTTTTTCTGAATGAAATGAAGAGAAAAATATGCACCAAACCTATTTTGAGTTAGGTTTGTGAACTAGGTAATCGGCGCCATTATGATATTTTTTAACGTACGCGTTAAATCTAAAAGCTCAAATCAAAAACACAACGCGTGCATTTTAATTGGCCCATAATCTCTGCCACAGGAAATGCCATCAAGCTTCGGCGCTTTGTACAACAAGCTTGGTGGCATGGCATAGCTAATGAGAAGTGACACTTGGCACTGTTGCCAACCGAGTCGCTTACTACAACTAGAGCTTACAATATAATGAGTTCAGAACACGATAAAACTAAGCTATTGATAATGTAGTAAAGTTCTGGGCTGATATCATCATCTCCCTAGCTTTTTCCCAGCTATGTTGGGATCGGGTCCCAGTCTAACCAGGTTCAGCGGATAACCAGTATTTTACAGAGACTGCCTATCTAACTTCTTTTTTTTTCTAAACTAGTGCTTGACTGCAATCCCGCCTGATGGTAAGCAGCGATGTAATCGTTGAGGGTAAAGCGCTCTAGTTTATTAAGAGCCCGTTTACTCAAAAAGCTTAGTGAATGGGAAGGAAGTTGGACGGCAGTTGAGCGCGTGCGCAGTTTCTGGCCTACCATCGGACGCGTCCCCAGGTGGCGGATAGGGGAACAGCCCCCAGATATGGGGGTTACCGGCTTACCGGCGCGGACCAAAACCAGAAGTGGTAACCGCTTCGGCGGTCACATGTGCGGCGGGTCGGCCACCACTCCAGGTGGCTGACGTGACCCGAACTCCGGGTCACCGTCGGGCAACCCGGTCTCCTCATTGAGAGAAGCTGGGGGCCCCGTTTGCCTCCGGGCAAACGAGTGGGGCTAAGAGGAAGGCCACCTCGCTAAAAAACCCTTGGCTGCTGCGTCTTCTCGCACTAGAAGACGTACCCAGTTCGGCCCCTCCTTATGGGGGGACCATTGTGGGCCTGCCTTTTGGCGGGAATCGCCGGCGGGGGATTGGTTGTTCAGGCTGTGCCGATTTCCCATGACCCCGCCATTCAGGCGATGTCGTTGTGCCGCTGTGGGTTTAGTGGGTATTCCCGGCTTCGGCTGGGCGAGTCCCACACACGCCCTTCGGGGTACGGTGCGTAAATGCATTACCAAAGCGTCAAAAAAAAAAAAAAAGTGATGCAATGTTAAACTAAACAACACTACCAACGATGCTGCGCCAGAGCCAGCAATCCAGCTACTGGGTAATACGAAACTCCATGGCAAAACTAGTTATCGGACTTAAACTAGCGCTTAACTGTAATCCCGCGTGATGGTAAGCAGTGATGCAATCGTTGATGGTAAAGCGCGCTAGTTTATTAAGAGCCTATTCACTCAAAACCTTGAAGACACTCAAATTCTAGTGTGACGGAAACACCGCCGCTGGCAAATTGCTCCAGTCCCTCGATGTACGCGGTATAAAAGAGGAAGCGAAACGCTTCGTCCGGATCGTAATGGTGTCACAACTTTAGGCTACTGAAGGCAGTAAGAGTCTGACAGACCCCGTCGCCCACCCGGGACAAAATAAAAGGCTACTGAAGACCCGTAACGTAACAGTTACGATCAACGACTTAACGTGCTATCCTAGACACGGAGGGTATTTTCACCTTGGTCTATGAATATGGCCACCGATCCACGGACAAAACGTTGCTACTGTAGCTAAGTTCAGGGCCAAAGCTGAAGTTTGTTTGTTTCTCTTAAAAAGCATATCTCTGGAACCAGTTGGATTTGAAAACAATCTTTTTCGTATGTAAGCTCAAGAGCCTTGAGCAAAGTTATTTAGCAAAGAACGCTAAACGATAGCGCGGGCTAGCGATAGGATGGGACGAGGTGTGACGGGGCCGACATAGCACGCAGACGAAGCACCACGGAATACGTGGATGTTCGATACTTATTCACGCAAAAACTAACTTTAAACGTATTTAGATGATTTTTTGCATACCTAGGTATAGATAGTTTGAAACCAGAATTTACTTGTTTGATACTATTTATCACGATATTCCAATGGGATTTAAAGTTATGCGGGTGAAACGGCGAAGCGCTGCTAATAAAACCCATAATTATGCCAAAAGGACCAACTACTTGAGCATTTTTTTAGAGTTAGAGACTAGACTTTTTAATGAAATATAGGACCAATTGTTGAATTGCAACTTGAAGAAGGCCAATGACGAACATAAAGTTAAGATACTATGATAAATGGGTTTGCTAATTGCTTTAATTTTTAATAAAGTATGACGTCAGTCATTTTTATTTAATTTATGTATATATTACACTAGCTAACATGATAGCGATTAGCAGACAATGTAAGCCAAAAGGCATGTAATGTTACTCCTCTTTTTTTCAAACCTGTGAATTAAAAAGACAATAGTTAGTTCTAATTTTAAAAAAATCTTGGTAAAGGATTTCCGTACATTTTTTTTTTAATATTTTGTTTTATTTGCACACGTATTGTTATACCATAGAATAAAGAGGGGAAGTAGGTTATCTGCGACCCAATCCGCGATTTAATTGCCTACTGTCTTAGGGTTGACGACTGTCCGCGCTTCGTCGGTTACGGTTGTCGCCCAAACCGCTAACAAATATTTATAGACTAAGAGCTTATGTTTCAATTATTTGCTTAGTATTTAGTTTACATATACTAGTCAGTTTTTTTTTGTAATTTTTTTTTAGTTTTGTACACATAAAGAACCATATTTATTTTTATTTTTAATTAATACAAATATAAATAATACAAACATAACATCTATTGAATCACACATTTAATACAAAATTACAAATTAGCTACAGAAAAATACCTACTTTCTTCGGTTTCGACTATTACGAAACGCGTTGTTATTAAACTTTAATGTGTAATATATCCGTATCCTTGTAAATAACTTTTAGAAATATAATTTGAAAAATATAAGTCTTTTATTTGTTCATAAATAGACATACCAACTTTGCAGTTTATGTGATCATTTTTTAAAAGCTAATGTGCCGAAAAGCCGTGACGCGCGAACCTCGTTCCGTGCTAGCCGCGACTAGCGCAGTCATAGGCACTCTAATATTGTGTTTAGGTGTGCGTGCGGCGACGCATAGATACTATGGCGCACACATACAAGCCGCGCGCGGTCCGTTTGTATGAAGATAACGTACTTCCCTCTCTTTATTCTATGGTTATACTTTATGGTTTCAATTTGAACATGAGAACCTTTATTATTTCTTTTGTTTTTGTAAATATGTATTTAAATATTAAACAGGTAGGTTTTCAAGTTCCTTTTAATTAGGTGTTTGGTTCAACATTTTGATCTTTATAACCATATATCACAGGATATTAAAAACTTAGTAACCATACTAAATTAAATATAACATATGTAAAGGTATTATTAACAACAATCAATTAACACTCAAATTGATAAGAATAATAAAATATATAATTATGAATGATGCAATCACTTGAAATAGTCATTGTCTGTTAAGTGATAATGCACACTACCGCATACAAACGTATTATTACAGTTCTCATATTTTTATAACAACGCATTTAAATATGAATCATTATCAGTTTTACTGCAAATGCAAGTTTGTAAACCAGTGCGGGGATAATTACTGTGTTTTTGTTATGATATTGCTTTAACTGAATCACTGTTTAAATGGGTAAAGGTTTTATATGTTTCTAGTATAACCTCTCCATTTACTGCTGTGACCAGACCCAGACCCTGCCGCTATTCTTGGCACCCTGCCAAAGCCTAGCATGCATTGCATTGTCTGCTATAACACTGTTTTCTCTTATTATCCTAACATGATATTAATAGTTCCAAAGTTTAGTGCACGCAAACATAAACACTACAAACTTCAGCTTTATAATTAAGTAGTATAGATTATAAAAAAACAGCTTTTTTTTCTTAGCTTAAAAGTCAATCAAATATGGTGTGAATGATTATAGCCATCAAATTGATCGGCATTTTGATTCATTAGGCAAATTGAAATTGAAATTAAGCACCCCCTTTCTGGCATGTAATGAAACATGTTTTTTCGAATAACTAGTGTTTTTATTAGCTAAAATTCCATAATTATACCTAGTGTTTTCATATAGCTTAAGTTACTTAGTTTTAAGTTAAATTCTTGTACAACTCCATTTTTGTGTGCATGCGGAGTTCACCTATTAATTATTATTGTTACGCTACTCTATCACCTTTTTGAAACCGCATGCTACAATATGTACCTACATCATAAACAGACTATATTATACCCACTGTAGGGACATAGGCCTGCTCTTGAAGAGAATGTGTGGGCCGTAATCTACCATGCTGGCCTAGTGCGGATTGGTAGATGTCACATGTCCACCAAGTTTCTGGCTCTAGGATATGCCGTTTCCTCACAATGTTTTCCTTTTTGAGAGCAGTTTTGAAAGTGTTATGTACAACACCAATCCATACTAATATTATAAATGCGAAAGTAAATCTGTCTGTCTGTCTGTTACGCTTTCCCGCTTAAACCTCTCAACCGATTTTGATGAAATTTAGAGGAAAATTCTGCCTTAATTACATATAAATTAAGTTAACTAAAATTTGGTGCTGTTCTAAATTTGATATTAATAGAGCAGATTTGGCCAAAGAGTTTGGCTATAGATTTCACTACTTGTTTTTGTTTCTTAACAAAGGCAAAGGTATCCTTTCTTTGTTTCAACTTAAGTTCAATAAAAAGTTAAATTAAAACTGTATTTCTTTCTAATTGTAATAGCCATTATTTATCATTAGATTGTTTTGTGTCTTAGTAGGCAAAGGCTTTCTTTTTTCTAAACCTCCATCTTGTGTGCTTTGTGGCCATGTGGGCCCTACAATAAAAAAAAAACTATACAAATAGTACTTCAGAAACATTTTGATTTTGCATGCCAGTTTTACTAAAAAATACCTCATGTTTAACTTAATTTTACATGTTTAAATAAGATAAAGAATTTTATGAAAATATTGAAATACTTTTGATGTGTCTAAATCAGAAACCAGGTTGTTAACTTCATGTCTGTACCATTTTGTTAAGTGAGGTTATATTTCACAAATTACAAAAGGACAATATGCTAAGCATAACTAACACAACAGCTTCCTAATCTAATTTCGTAACATAAAGAAATTCACTGAAATATTTATGTCCCATAAAAATTGCACCATTCTTTCTTAAAAAAATAGGTACCTAACATACCTATACTTCAAGTTCAAGTGTTATCAGTGGGGCATTTTCGGCAATTTTAAGACCATTCACAATTTCAGTGTGATCTCAATCGCAATGTATCAAAATTACCTCTAATACCTACATTTTACACAAGATTTTGACATTGATTGGCGCTGATTTGAAATTGCCTCTAGATTTCGAACCTTTTTAATTGTAGGAATTGGTCATCAGATGTAAATAAACACCTTAAACAGACTGAAATCTATTTAGGTGTCATAAGAATTCTCATAATAAACACGAAAACAACGCAATCACTAGTTTCACGGTCAAGCAATAAAAAAAATAAACATAGCACAGACCAGCGAAACAAAGACTGATCGTGATCGTGACACTTCCACAGAAAAAAAATCAATGCTATGCAAAGGTAAAAGAATTACCATGCCTATTCCACATTCAATCTAATTCATTAATTATGATTAATGCTCTTTTTAAACACCATTGCGTAAGACTCGTCCCGTAGAAATAAAGCGCAAATTCTTGACGTAAGAAATAAACATACGCGGTCCTTACCTAGAACAAATTCCCAGGCATCACAGCCCAGGGAGCGTTCAGGGACGATTTCCAAATCCAGCATCGTGCACAAAACACTTAACACAAACTAAACTAACTAACTTTCACTTTAAAAAAACGTTTTTAACGCTAAAATTCGCTATTACGCTGCCTTTTCTTTGTTTGCCAACTTTAGTTTTCAACCATTTTGTATTTGTCAGAGGAACTGTCATTACAAACAGCTGATTGTATTTTGCCAGGACCGAACTGGAAGGGTTTGTTTTTTCTTGAACTAATCACACAGCACTTCACACTAAAATACGGTTAATTAAATGATTTACGGTGCAATGTTTTGTTTAAATAAAGAAAAATTAAATAAAAAAAATATTGTGACTGTATACAAAATATGTACTTTTGTCTATTTACAGAATTAATCTGTAAACCCAGGTTCTTGCGTTTTATATAGCAGTCCACTTAATTCTTCACTATAGAAATCAGAAAATTAAGAATTCCTTGATTGGTCACATGAATACCCAACGTAAACACTCAAGTCAATGTCTTACACTAAATAAATTGTTTCAAGTTCAGTCCTGGCAAAAACGAGTGACGCATGCGTACCAACCATGACAGGAGAAATAATATTGTAGACTCTGTTTTATGTATGTCTCTGTCTAACACTAGTAAATTTAGCTTTACTGTCTCTTTCCTATCAACAGTTTACATGGCATCTCTTTTTGCTTCACTGTAGACTAATCGCTTTGTCTCTATCTGGCGGACTTGTTATTGATAATTGGGTAGATGTTGTGACCTATCCACAAACGTATGTTTTTTAATTTTTGTATTCATGTCTCGTCCTCCAAAGTGCACTTTTGAATAGACAAAACAGAGCCAGAGATGTATAATGCTTGAAAAATCCACAGGGATAAAAGTGCATTATTTATGTAGTGGTACGATCGTCCCTGAATCACTGTTCCTAGGACGACCTAGACAGCACGTCTAGGTCTAAAATAACATTCTAGAACTAAATTGACGTGTATTTATCGATGGTACTGATATGTTTTGTAGGGCTGTAGCTTTCGCTTGGTTTCCCGCCATTCTCAAATAACCTTGAAGCGATCTCTGACGCCCACTTGCCTTACTACGTAATGTTATTACACAATAACATGTTTGTTTACTTCGAAATAGAAATCACGTATTTTGCATAAACCGTCGTCAGAGGACTTTGAACTAATGGAGAGATTCCCTTGATTTATTTTGGTTTTGTTTTTATGTGAACATCTTATATACGGCAGTGACCTACATTTTGAGCGAGGAAAATATCATCTACCTACGGTAAACTCTTCACGCTGTTTGCTTCAGGGAAAAGCTGACGGTGGAAAACTACTCGCTACGTTTAATCACTGCAAGTTACTAGATCATTTTACCTGTTTTAATTTGCATTTCTATTTGAATACATGTATAACAAATAAGACTAAGTAGTTATTGTGCTAGATTGATTCAGATTGATTTAATTTATGAAGTCGAGGTCGTATAGTCATTCATTGAAGAAATAAGACTTGTAAGTACTAATTACCCTATTTATTACTATACTCTTTGGTACTAATACCCTATTCCCAGTGGTCTCGAACGTCAAAACGCGAGATTTCCACTGCTTCAACAGTAAGCCAATGTCACGTAATGAATTATTCATGTCGAAAAAGCCGGCCACATGAGCCGTCTACAAGGGAGGTTTGAGGCAAACTCATGATGAGGCCACTATGATGCTATATCTCAATGTACTTTATGAATTATTTACTGTATGTATGCACTTTTTACTACAAAAAACACGCACTTTTATTTAGTAAACCACACTATAAATAATTTTAAAAGTCCAATGAAAAATAAGTGTGACACCCAGCTTGACTTTCCCGGTAAAACTCCCTCTTAGTAGTCTGTGCCCTATTCTAATTTTATTTATTGATGGATGACTAATAGACCAGCAAATGTAATTTTTTTTTTTTGCGGGCTTATTTTTGCCTCGTTGGCCCCGAATCCATTTTTCACAAAATAAACCTAATTTAAGTTCAGTGCATCTTTTTCTTTCTATTTCATTACGAAAAGGACAGAAGATAAAATGTTAGTTTAGACCTGTCAGGTTAGTCCGCTCCAGACATAAATTGACGTATGACGACGTGTATCTTCGGTCGCCATGTTTATAATCGCGCTTAAACTGTCTATGGATTAGAGGTTTGGCGGGAATGTCAAGATGAGTGTCACCCTAATTTTCATTGGACTTTTAAAATTATTTATAGTGTCGTTTACTAAATAAAAACGCGTGATTTATGTAGTAAAAAGTGCATTCAGTGAATAATTCAAAAAGAACAGTGAAATATTGTAGCATAGTGGCCGCATCATGTCTTTACGCTAAACCGCTCCTTATCGTTCAAACGCGGGAAACGAAAGGAGTTAGATTAGTTAGGATAAGTTTAGGATAAGCTAGGATAAGTTAGGATTAATTAGGATAAGTTAGGATAGAAGTTTCTGAAGACTAGACTAGGCTGAAGACTAGGCTGTATGGCGTACTATGCCTTTGCCTTTTCCGTTCAGTAGAACGGAAAGAATTGAAACAAAAAAAAAATCTTAGGATTATCTTAATTTGACAAGACTAAAATGTTATGTTCTATCCTTTTCTTAATGAAATAGAAAGAAAAAGATGCACTTAACTCATAATTAGTTTAGGTTGTGAACAAGAGAATCAGCGCCAAAGAGTCATACATCGAGGCAAAGACTTCCCCTTTTTCCTTCCAAATCTCTCCTAATTATTACAATCTGTGGCCACGCTGGCCTCGTAAACATGGTAAGATCGTCGCGCCGTCTTCACCCCGGTCTTCCTTGGCGGTGATGTCCTGTCTCAAACATCCAGTGTGTGTCATTTGCGCGACGCTTGCGACAAAGGTATGTAAGTTGTTTCGGGCTGCCCAGGGTACCAAATAGAGTAAAAAATGGTTCAATGTATTTTTAGCCGACTGTTACACAAGCAATAGAGGATAAAACTGCAATGTTTGGTCACCAGAGTGCAGAACTAGCGCATAGAGTAAATAATTTTTAAATGCCTTTTTTTAATTTTATTGCATTTTTATACATATTTATTTTTATTGTCGGAACTTTCCACTAAATCCTTCTTTTTCCCATTCAATCAGTTACATTAAATCGCCCACTTTTAATTGTCCGTAGGATGCCATAATATACAATATGTAAAGAAAACCCTGTCCGACCCATCAGGATAATAAAGGTTAGGTAAACACTTGACCAAATATAATATAAATTTTTACATAATCATCATAGTAACAATACTAATGAATTTTGAAATAATCCTTTTTTCCCGGGAATTAATTCCAATTTCCCCGAAATTCGGTAATTTTTAAAAAATTGACAACACCGGTATTATTATAAGCGAATAGCGATGCGACCACGTCACAGGTGCCGCGTGCCCTGCTCCCCGTCGCCCGCGGAATGGGGTTGCTTACCGCACATGTATTAAGTTACCTCTTTTTGCAAAATAATATTTATTTTTTTAGGGGGATTTTTTTTTTAAGTTTTGCCTGTCTTTGTGGGCATTAGTAGAATCAGTTATCGATACCTAACAATGCCTTCACGGATCGGACAGGGTTTTCTTTACATATTGTATGGTTAGTATACAAAAATAATTATTTTCATATATCTTCACGAAATAGTTTATATCCAGTTGTTACTTAAATAATTCAGAACGACAAGATACGCGATCGTGCTTTATGGCGATTTGTTTAGTGCATCGACATTTATAATACTAATAGACATGCCTTAGAGATGAGAATTGTGGCACTCCGAAAGAAAGAGAGGAAACGAAGTTTCGCCCATCTTTATCTCTCTCAAAATCATCAATCATCTATGAGGAAAGAGATAGTGCTGTACCGAAAGCATAGGCCATCTTCTCACTCTTCTCAAACCAAAAAATTACTGTAGATTATACGCGTACGGCATGTCCATTAGTATATGTCTATGGTTTAGTGTATATGCTTGTGGCGCCCTCTCTGCTCTGTGTTTTTCATAGATGTAGGATTTCATTGCTTCATATATCTATGGTGTTTGTTACCATAAAAACAACGGACGAGGTGCTCAACCGTACATAGAGATTGCTAGAATTCTCTGTCGTCTACCTATGTTTTCAATAAGTTCTTTTTGTGCTTTGGTAAAAATTTTCGGGGCTCCGACATTCGAGAGTTGTTAACAACCCCAAACCTAAAAAAAAAATAAACAACGATAGATTTTATGCCTAGGCCGCACTATTATTAGTCTTCTAGGGGCACAAATTCACGCGTTTAAAAACCGCCGCGGTTTAACCGTAGTGCGGCCTAGGCCTTACGGTTCTCGATGTTTTTTTTTTTTTTGTTTTTGTAGTTATGAGGTTGGTAAAACTGACCAATGTCCGGTATCCTAATTACAGAACTCTCATATTAAACAGGCTATCAATCAGAATTTAAATCATTATGAAGGATATTGCTTGATGTGTTCGAAAAGTCTGCTTTAACAATGTAAATAAGCAATTAACGTGGTTTAACCGTCAAAATGGAATCCATTGCTGCTGCCACAACAGTGTTGGCCCGCTGGTCTTAGGGTAGATACAATTATCCCCCTTATTCATAAACGTTGTTTAAAGTTTAGTGATTAGCGATTCTCTAACCATACATTTTTACCTTTTATCGTCACTTAACTTTAATCATTGTTTATGAATAAACACCACAGTGTTTAAGGGGTTTATTCATAAACGATGGTTGAATTTAAGTGACGTGCAAACGTCTAAAATATATGGTTAAACAATCTAAAAAGCGGTATGTTGTTAACTTCATATCTTTGGGTAGTAAGATTCTTATACCACACATATAAGATATGAACTTTATTCGAACGAAATGATTGCACACATTAGCTTATTTAAATATGACAAGGTAGGTGTTAAACGATGTGAATAGGGTTCATATTTGCATAAAGCACTTAAGTAATTAACAAAGTCAAAGGCCCTGACCCTAAACTGTATGTATAGAGCTTTATATTACAACCATAAATCGTATTAAATACTTAGAATAGAATAGAATACTCTTTATCATCATACTTCTTGTATCATCATCATCATCAGCCTCTACTCGTCCACTACTGGACATAGGCCTCTTCCATGGCACGCCAACAAGCTCGATTCTGAGTAGTTCTCCGCCAGCCACTACCAGCCACCTTTTTGATGTCATCGCTCCATCTCGCCCAAGGGCGTCCTACGCTACGTTTGCCGAGACGCGGTCTCCACTCGGGGAATCGCTTACCCCAACGGTTGTCGGAGGTAATCCGACAGAGGACCAGAGTTACCGACATAGCTGTGAGGATTAGCAAGCTGAAGTGGCAATGTGCTGGTCACATATGCCGCAGGGCCGAAATACTTCACATTCATGACAAATTATAATTTAATAACTGGCAACCCGCACAGTTGTTACGTCTAGACCAACGAGTAAAATAATAATAGGGTAGTCTAAACCAAACATCGAGATTTCTTCATCAAAGAGTAAAATAAGTACCTATAGATCCTTCTTTAAAATCGTAATGTGTGCACATGTTACTAGACTCCCTGGACTTTCTCCTATAGACATTCGTAATATTGTTACGGGCTGGGGGTACTAAAACGCCGGTTAAGGGTTGCGAAGTTTGGGCACGCCACAATAGCGGCGGTAAGTCCCCTCTTTGAGGAGTGGCTAGAGAGGCGCCACGGCGCCCTCACCTTCCGCCTGGCGCAGGTCCTCACCGGACACGGTTGTTTTGGGAGGTTCCTGTTCCGTATAAGGCGGGAGGAAACGCCAGGGTGTCACCATTGTGTGGATCGCCCTGAGGACACGGTGGAGCATACGGTGGAAGTCTGCCCGGCTTGGGTAGAGCACCGCCGTGTCCTCGTAGCGGCGATCGGCAGTGATCTCTCGCGTCCGACCCTGGTCCAGGCCATGGTCCGGAGCGAGAGTGCATGACAGGCCGTCACCTCCTTCTGCGAAGCAGTAATGCTGGCAAAGGAGGAGGCGGAGCGCGTGAGGCAACGGAAATCCCAGCGCCCTCACGCCACTAGCCACCGCAGGAGACGCCCTGGTCGGGAGATAACACCAAACTCCCAGCCACCGTAGGCGCGGGCCTGCGGGCGGTGAGCAATGGGCAGCTCGCCGCCCGGTAAGGACCAGGCCCGAGTCGACGGCGCGTCGTGTTTCACGCGCGCCTCAAAGAGATGTCAGCACATCGTGACGGGGTCCACGAAGACCGATGCCTCCTGGGTCAGGGTTGCGGGTTGGTTAAACAAGAAACCGTGGCCCTGGCCGTCCCACAGGCAAGTAAAGAAACACGGGTGGGTTTTAGTCAGTAAAAGTCTGACACGCCCTTCCGCTCCGCCCAGAGCGGAAGAAGTCATTTGATGAATTCCTATCCTAACAAAAAAAAAAAAGGGTTGCGAAGTTTATTGGCAACGAAGGTACAGTCGATCGTAGGCAATGACAACTAGAACGTAGCTGATGTCTCACCGAAGTCTTCACTTACGTCCACGAGGTCCGTGTCGTAAACACACAATAACACTACAGATGTTACTTCACGTAGTTCTCGGAGTTCTCGTTATAGTTGTCGCAGTAGGTCTTCTCAAAGATCGCTTCTTTACTGTCGCTTGTTGTTGTATCGCTAGTCGACTGCGGACTGACTCTGCGTTCGTGGTCCTCTCTGCGACCCCGGGCGCGAGGAGACGGTTTGGGGGCTCCTTAATGGCCCCATGACCGTGGGGTCGGTCTCTCGGTCTCCAAAAATGGGGACCCGTCTTTGGATTGCACCCTAAGGGTGCTATTCTTCATGTCTTCGCACACCTAAGTCGACGCCGCGAGGGTGTGCCTTCCCTCCGGCGGTGGACGGTGTGCTTTTGTTGTGTGTGACTGTAGGAGCGCCCGAAGTGTTTCACGACGCCCGTGCGACCAGACCCCTACCAGGTTGGATCACGGGTTGCCCCCGTGAAGGCCCAGCAAGAGTCGATCAGCGACAGGGCGTCGGCTTTGGTTGGCGCTCCGCTACAGTGGGTGATTACCCCGACCCCCTAACAGCACAACCAGCTATGTACAGTAGGCTGCGAGGTTGCGGGGGGTAGTGTGTGTGACGAGCGGTTTGTAGGTTTGTGTTCACCGCTCGTGTGGTATTCTGAGTGTGTACCTGCATCCGGCGTCATGGCGCTATATATAGGTCAGCTGATCGAACATTCCAGATTCGTCTAGACGTAATAATAATACCGCATAACTTCGAGGTCATTTAGTAAGTACCTACGGTAATTCCTGGAAACGGGTTTCTGGAAATTTCGATGTCGACACTTTGTTGTCAAAATTGTTGAGACCTGTACCATTCGATAGGCCATCCTAAGTCTAGAAATGCGTTTTTATATTGCACTTTTAAAATGTCTAGATCTGGAAAAATAGGGCTTAAATGTTACGCACTGCATGTCACGCGATATTGAATCTTATGCCATCGACATAAGGTCCATTCGTAACAGTGGTTAAAATGTATGTAACAGCATTTTTTTTTAACTGACTTCAAAAAGGAGGAGGTTACTCAATTCGACCGTATATATGCTTTTTTTATACATATATATGTATATGTTTGTTCGTTCATGATGAGGATATAAGGATTTGATGGTGGAAGACCAGAGAAAACAAGGGGAACTTTAAAAAATTGGAGGGGATCTAGTGCATTTCTTAGCATTTTCTTTAAGTATTTTAAAGCACTACAATTTAATAAAGGTTTAGAGTAGATCTGATGAGGGAGCCGTTAGACAGTCGAAGGAACTCCTCCACAATTCACAGCAGCTACCTTGTGTTTGTGCTTGAATAATTTGTATTGACAAGAACCTTACACCTAGATGGGTGGTGACTGTCATTAGAGAGCTGATGATGATGACATAGGTCAGTTCAGGGAACTCCTTTACAGTACGACGATTTACAGTAGCTACCTTGTATTTGGACTCAATTCATTTATATTGATGAGGCCTTTGCACCCATTGGGTTAAAATAATGGTCTGCAGTAAATTTGATGATAAAGACCATAGGCAGTTGAGGGAATACTTACGGGTAAAAATTAAAGTAAACAAAATTACGTCGTTTCCCAACTAAACTTGCGTCAGCTTCCAGACTGACCGGATGCAACTGAATACATAATACTTTTAACAAGTAAAAAGTGTAAAATAAAAACTTTTTTACAAATAAACAACCGACTTCCAAAAACCACTACAAAGTGAAAAATAACTAATTTCGGAAGTCGGTGTCAAAAACAAAACAAACAAAATATACAAAACAAAATAACAAACAAAATTACTTCCGAAATTAGTTATTTTTCACTTTGTAGTGGTTTTTGGAAGTCGGTTGTTTTTTTGTAAAAAAGTTTTTATTTAAATGTCCGGCGAAAATATCAGCTTTCATATTTTAGAGACAACAATAATATACTCAATACTGGGCATGTCCAAAGCGTATAACAATATAATTAGGCATCTAAATCCACATTAACAGGTTGCCCGTGGTCGTCCCTGTCCGATAACTACCCGAAACTGAATTTTGTTAATCAATCTTGAATATAATGTTAAGCGAAAAATAAGGTAGAAAATTTTACTCGGTGGTAGGCCATAATATCGGCTGCCGGCAGAAGTTACCACCCACCAGACAAAGTCTTACCACCGAGCGATTCGTCGTGTTCCAGCATGTTGTCTGGTGAAGCCGTACGGAGGACGGGTCTGAGCAGTTGTGTTGCGATGGGTGCCGGGTACGATGCGCCAAATGTTGTTGTGTCGAAAGTTTGGTTGTGGAGGGTCTCCAGATCAATCTCCCTCTGCCGCAACATCGTTTGTCGTGTTGTCGGGATTACCACTGCAACACCTCGCTCAACTGCCGTCTTTCTTCCTATGCACTAAGTTTTTTAAGTGAATAGGCTTAGAAAATTAGCGCGCTTTTCCATCATCAATTGCATCACTGCTTACCATTAGGTTGGATTGCAGTCAAGCACTAGTTTATAAATATTAAAAAAAAAACAAAGGTACAGTTTGACAGAAGATTGCAGTAATTTGATGTACTAGCTCTGTAATACACAATTACAAACAAAATATATAGACATCTATGTTTTTTTTTTTTTTTATTAGTTATAAACTAGTGCTTGACTGCAATCCCGCCTGATGGTAAGCAGTGATGCAATCGTTGATGGTAAAGCGCACTAGCTTATTAAGCCTATTCACTCAAAAAAACTGAGTGAATAGGAAGGAAGACGGCAGTTGAGCGAGGTGATGCAATGTTTAACCCAACAACACGACCAACGATGCTGCGCCAGAGGATGATCTGGAAACCCTCCACGACCAAACTCCCGACACAACAACATTAGGCACATCGTACCCGGCACACATCGCAACACAACTGCTCAGACCCGTCCACCGTACGGCTTCACCAGACAACATGCCGGGAACACGACGGATCGCTTGGCGGCATGACTTTGCTTTGTTTTAGTAACCTCGAGTACAAGTTACTAAATTCAACCTAAATACTGATTTACACGGTGCAATTTAATTGCCACCAACTACCAACCAAACCACCAACCAACCACCAACTAATCCATACTAATATTATAAATGCGAAAGTAACTCTGTCTGTCTGTCTGTCTGTCTGTTACGCTTTCCCGCTTAAACCTCTCAACCGATTTTGATGAAATTTGGCACAGGTAATCTTTAGATCCCGAGAAAGAACATAGGCTACCTTTTATCCCGGAAAATTTTTATGTTCCCGAGGGAATCTAAAAAGCGCGATATAACCGACCTCCACGCGGGCGAAGCCGCGGGCGGAAAGCTAGTGTTAAATAATTTGGAGCTCTAATAAATTTGTTTTTTTTTTGGTACAATAAAATTGATCAAACTGATAACTTGCATCGTCTAAATGGTGTTTAGACAGTTCAACTTTTATTTTTGCTTCAATTTAATTGAAGCTAAAGGCAATTAAGTTGCACCATGTAAATCAGTCTTAATAATACAACGAATACCTACTTCTTCTTCTTCTTCATCAACCTTTTTTTTTTATCGTCCCACTGCTGGGAACAGGTCTCCTCTCAACAGAGAAGGATTGAGCGTAATCACCACGCTTGCTCAATGCGGGTTGGCGATTTCAGACTTAAAGTCCAGGTTTCCTCAAGATGTTTTCCTTCACCTGTTCAAGATTTACTTAGAAAGTACATATAACTTTAGAAAAGTTACATTGGTACTTGCCTGACCTGGAATCGAACCCGCGCACTCATACTTGAGAGGCTGGTGTTTTTACCACTAGGCCACCACGACTACTACTGTTAAACGGTAAAAATTAAACTCATTATTATTACCTAATTGTAGTGTACCTATTACCGTAGCATTCTGTAAACTGTGCTATTACCTACGCAATTACCCCGCGGAACCACATTGTCCTAAATTATTGTGAAAACTTGAATTAAAATCTGCATTCTAATTGCGTAAAACACTATTACTATCAGTTGGAATCAATTCGAAGCATATTGCTAATCGATTGCTCCATGTGTTCAAAAATGTGTCTGCTCAACAACTTAAATAACGCAATGAATGTCGTTGAACTGTCAAAATGAAACCCTTTGCTACTGATTTTGTGTTATGTAATACTAGCCCCGCACGATGATATTGCGATGGAACCTTGTCACAATAACAGCGTTGTGACGTCATCTGTCACACAAAAGGACAGCTAGCAAAAGAATGTTAAATGCAAAATTAATATTAGGGTTAAGGGTTTATTTGTATTTTATAATTTTATTACACTCTTTATAAAGAGTGTAGGTATAAATTAATATTAGGGTTAAGGGTTTATTTGTATTTTATAATTTTATTACACTCTTTATAAAGAGTGTATGTATAATAAAATTAATATTAATTTTGCATTTAACATTCTTTCTTAGGTATACCTACTCACCCATATTCTGACAAATAAACTTTCATTATTAAAAATTTCAAGGAAATAATTTTTGTAGACGTAAAAAAAATATACTTATTCGTATATCTTTCTTACATGTATACTATGTTTTTCTAACTACAATCCTGTTAATTTGCGAGCGGGAATTGAACCAGAGTCCACTGTGTAGTAGTCATGTTTTAATTACTACCTACATATCTATCAGCTTATAAATAAAACCAGGATAATATGTAAAAAAATGTATATAGTCTTCCGAATCATAACTGCTTTCTGTGTCTGTCGTTTCCGATTCACTGTCGTCGCCGTATTTATGACAAATAACTCGTCAATTATTCGATCTTTATTCCAATAGGTATTCCTCTTCAAGCCGTTTAACATGATTGACTTCCTTTCGCCAGTCATCTGGAGTTATTGACGCCAACCACTCCAACGTCAGAGCTTCAATGCGACTTTCCAACTGCTCCACATTCTTTTCTGACACCCTCATCTTTATCAGGTTCCAGATGTACTCAATGGGGTTGAGGTCGCAGTTTTAAGGTGGTAATCTAACGACTTCATGGCCATTGCCAGCTAATAAATTGTCAATTTTATAATTTTTCGGCGGTCTGTGCCGTTTAATTAATAAATACAGTTCAGGTTTTGTACTGTCGTTGGGAAAGTCTCAACAATCAACTGTTTTTTATTGTTCATACTTGGTGGCCTATTCTCATCCCTACTGTGATAAGGGGCGTTGTCCATCACAATTTTGGAGTTGCGTGGTATGTTGGGTACTATTTTTTCTGTAAGCCACTTGGTGAAATTCTCAGCATTAATTTGATCATAGTAATCCCCCGTTTTGGTGTCTGCTTTAAACATTAAAAGGGCATTATCAACAAAACCGCTTTAACTTCCCGCGTGAACTATTATCCATCGGCGGCCGGGGCTGTCGTTCCGTCTCACTCCATCGGTTGCTGTTTGCCAACATTTTTCTACCGTGTAGTGTGCATGTATCCACGTTTCGTCGAGATAAATAACGGGTCTTTTGTTATTACCAAGCGAGTCGATTTCTTTCATACGTCGTAAATACACACATCAAAAGTGTCTAGGGATCAACATATATTTTTGCAATAACTTTTCTCCTGATTGATATTAATTAAAATTTTCTTTAAGGATTCATCAAATAAAGTGTTTTCGTTTGTCACAGTAACGATAAACCAAGTCACCTTTGCATTAATAAAGAAATTTGCCATTTTCCTAATAAAGGGATATTTGACATTTGAACCACTAACACAAAAGTTCGAAAAAAGACTGAAATAACAGTTTTCTCTAAAATTTTATTGGGTAACTTAAACAATTAATAATCCGTGTTTCTACCGCGAACACTAACAACACAAGAACATCGGTTTGGCATACTCAAAATGAGTTCATCCAAATCACGCTGTGGAATGGCCGCCCATGTTCGTTGCAACAACAAAAAAAGGTCTTCTTGCGACTGGATACCCTCCATATTCGGCAGAGCTCTTCTCTGTAGCATATCCCATGCATGCTCAATCGGGTTCAAGTCTGGCGACTGAGCAGGCCAGGGCAGGACATTGATGTTAGCTGCGGCGAGAGTCTGTCTTACAACTCTTGCGGTGTGCGGTCGTGCATTATCATGCATTAACTGAAATAAGGGACCGATTTGCACTTGTAGAGGAACGATGACGTCTGATACAATCGTTTCAGCATAAATTTGAGCGTTGAGGTTGCCTCTGATCCAAATCAACTCAGTTCTTCCGCCGATCCAAATACCCGCCCATACCATGATGGTTCCACCACTATAAGGATGGACTTCCTGGCAGGATTTTAATCGCTGTTGGCGTCCAGGGGTTCTCCAGTGTCGTATACGTCTTGTATCCGGTCTCATACCAAAACGAGACTCATCAGAAAAGCAAACGAAACGCCATTGTTCTTCTGCCCAATTTCTGTGTTCAAGAGCCCATTGATATCGAATCCTACGATTGTGCATTGCTATAGGTGGTACCCGTAGCGGTCTTCGGGAATGAAGGTTCACTTCATGCAAGCGGTTTCTGACTGTTTGGTCGCTAATTAAGTTCCCTGAAGAGTGATGAAGCCTCACGGCTAACATCATGGCGGTTATTGTTGGAGCTCTTCGAGTTAAGATTTGAATGTATCGGTCTTGTCTCCGTGTGGTGCAGCGATACCGTCCTCCATGGCGCTCAGCCACGGTACCAGTGCTTCGGTAACGTGTCCAAAGTCGACTGATAACACTCTGACTTGTATTCAGAGCTAAAGCCACAGTACGTTGCCGGGAACCAGCTTCTATCATTCCCACGGCTCTGAGCATTTCTTCCCTGCTTAAATGACGTCGCCGCTCCATAATAACGTTGGTTTTAATCAGTAGTAGGGAAACAGTAGCACTAATAATGTCTTCAATGCGTTGTATGTTTTTATAGGGAAAATATTGACAGCTGATTTTCATCTTTTACTCGAATTTGATTCACAGTTCCTGATTCAAATTATGAAATGCACCAAAAAGGATCCATATAAATTTATAAAATCATAAATTTATTACAAAGCCACATCTCAATCTCAAGAAATCCGCATAAAAATGCTTGATCCCTAGACACTTTTGATGTGTGTATTTAGCCCTCCACGCTTGAATTTGGGGTCTTTGAATTAGGGCCAGTCTTTTTTGGTAGCATCGTTTAAATTGGTAGCCTAAATCACATTTAATTATTTTTCTTAATGTAGTTTCACTACCAGTATAATTAAGGTCTACTTTTGAAGCCGCCAAGATTTTGCGCATTGTGGGTATTTCTCTCCTCACCGTACACATTGAATCTATAATATTTCTTAAAGCTGTTTAGGAAAACCCGTCGAAATATTTCTTCTTTTGTCTTTTTGCTTTAGAAGGAGTTCTCATTTTGCTGCCACTGGCTGTTGCTGACTCATGCTCTCGTCTCAATTTCGTCACAGTATTTTCTGCAACGCCTGTGGCACATGCCACACACTCCGTGACTTTGATAGAATTTTGCAAAATATTTTGACGTGACAACGTCTTATAAATTGGTTGACACTTCAAGAGACTGCGTTACGCTCCGCTCACGTTATGCGCTCACAATGAGAGCGAGTGAGAGGCACGCGTCCCTTCCACTCTGGCATGGTTAGCCCGCCTAAGAGCGAGAGAGACAGACATAAATAAAAAGTGAAAGGCACGCGTCCCTTCCACTCGAACACAGTTAGCCCGCCTAAGAGCGAGAGAGACAGAGCGAGAGAGAGAGAGTGAGAGAGATAGGCATACACACCGGTTCATGTCTTGCGCTTCTATTTCGCTTAGGCGCCTGCATACAAGTTTACACGTTGCCAGTTAATTTATTGTAAAACAATTGTGTAGTGATAATGTGAAGGTAGTTTCGTCCATCGCAACAATTCAAACAGCAAAGGTAAATAATTTCAGACTGATAATATAACATGATGAAATAAATGACTAAGACATAAGTGAATAGGTTATGTTGTAGTAATCACAATGTTGTGGTAGTTTTCAATCATTATTTTACCACTCAAAGTCGTTGTTACGTAAAACTTTCGCCCGTATACCGACTTTACAGGCAACCAATTTTTTTTTAATAACTGTATACAGTTGCTTCGGTATTAAAATGTCCGAAGCACTTTTTAAAGCACGGTTTATACTCTCAAGAACTAACTTACAATCCTCTTTCTCTTTAACAAAATCCACTTTAATTATAATTTCACGAGCACGACTATTAATTAATTTCTTACTCATTTTAACGAGTAACAGTTAACAAAACTAAACAACAAAACTCAAGAACAACAATAAAACAGGATAACAAAAACAAAAAGCTAACAAAAATATTCGATGTGCGTAAGTGGGTAACGCGGACTGAACTTGCGAACGGTACCGACGGTGCGAGTTCGACTACGTCACCAAGATGGCCGCCAATCGCAATATCATCGTGCGGGGCTTATAACCTGCTGATTGGAGTTTTTGGCGGGAAAGTCAAGCTGAGTGTCACGTTCGTTATTCGTTGGACTTTTAAAATTATTTATAGTGTTGTTTACTAAATAAATGTGCGTGATTTATGTAGTAAAAAGTGTACCTATTTAGTAAATAATTCATAAAGAACAGTGAAATATCGCAGCATAGTGGCCACATCATGACTTTGTCCCAAACCTCCCTCGTAATCGTAAGAGGGGTCACCCGGCCGTCTTTTTCGACATTAATAATTCATAATTACGTAACATTGGCTAAATGCACAAACCGTGCGAAGCCAAAAAATAAAGAAAGAAAGAATCCTGCTAATACATATTTTAGAAAACAACGCAGACAGAGAAGAAAAGTGCTTGCAATGTAGAGTTCAGCTATTCGTATGTTTTTGCCAACGACATAATTGTTCCTTTTGCGTTTTTTGTTGGCACGTGCCGTCGTCATAATGACGTAGGCGCGTAACGTGGTTAAAAGTGTTAAAACGCAACTACGAAGTACTTACATATTTAATTCATACATGACGTGGATCTTGCTTTTGGTTTCTACGTAGTAAATGTTTCTTTTTCTTTTTACTTACGTAGGTACACCCTCATTCACCAATACTTTTTTTCTGTCCTTATCTTATTGCATCAGAAAGAAAAAGGTGCACTGAACTTTAGTTCTATTGTGTAATCTACTGCCTAAACTAAACTGAGCATGCATGAAACTATAACATGCATGCAGACAGAGCAAGGCATGCGCCGCAAATATTTTTTTATATGTTTGATGCCTCACAGTCTCAGCCTGACTGAAAGCTGCCTGAGGCAGCCGTTATATGAGGACACGTTGGACGTCTGCCCGGCTTGGACGCATCACCGCCATGTCCTTGATGCGGCGATTGGAGGCGATCTCTCGCATCCAGCCTTACTCCACCAGGCCATAGTCCGGAGCGAAAGTACTTGGCAGGCCGTCACCTACTTTTGCGAAGCAGTGATGCTGGCAAAGGAGGAAGCGGTGCGCGTGAGGCAGCTGAAATCTCAGCGCACTCACGCCTCTAGCTGCAGCAGGAGACATCCTGGTCGGGAAACAACATCGAGCTCCCGGCCACTCTAGGAACGGGCTTACGGGCGGCGAGCTGTTCACTACTCGGTAAGGACCAAGCCCAGGTCGACGGCGCGTATTGTTCCGTGCGTCACATCGTGACGGGGTCCACGAAGACCGATGCCTGCCAGAGCTGCGGGTTGTCGGTAGAGATACCACGGCCCTAGCACACAGGCAAGTGAAGGAACACGAGTGGGTTTCAGTCAGTAAACTTCCTCTCAGAGCGGGAATGGTCATTTGATGATTTCCCATTCCCAACCGTTATATGCATGGCTTACCATTCAAAGCACAGAACTTGTAATGTCTGGATGCACGTTATAGTACATCTGAAAATTGTTTCATGGAAAAACCCATAACACTACCCAACTCGGGGATTTTTTTTCGGTGATTCTGTCAGTTAGCCAAAAAATTGTAGTTGTGGCGTGATTACAAGCGAGCCTAGTAGGTATATACACGTGTTGTGAACGTCTGCCAAGCAGAATAATTGAATTTTCAGGTCCCTAATTCGCTATGACCACTCATTGATAAGAATCATTACATCGAAACCTTAGCAAATTCTACCAATTTCACGGTGATTTTGCGCTGTTTAATGATCTGGTTATTGTCATAGAGAATACGGCTCCCACAGATTATATATAGCTTAACGGACGGGTCGTAAGGCCCTAGCTGTTAGCACGAATGCTTAATAAATATTAGAAAAATTCGAAACTCGATCGAAAATAAGCCTATCCTATAACTTTTTCATTTACATTTTTGCAACACACAATTGATTTATGAATCATTGATACTAATATCAACCACGCATACCTACAGTGGTATAGCTAACGGAGAGCTAGTCGGTGAAGTGCACCAGGGTCCCTCGGCTACGGACCAACAAACCTTGAACTGACCTAGCAATGAATTCTTTTGTTTAGCCCCTGCCCATGGACCTACCATTTTGTTACACACATGGATCTACTTTCAAGTGAGCTATAATCTATCAAGTAGGCCCAATGTGGGTATATTAGTAGTATTAGAATTTTTGGTTTTAGACAAGACTCGCCACTTTGGATTCAGTGGAGAGGCGTGCGAAAAGGCTGATTGGTGACCTCCATTTTTTTTTTCGGGGTGGAAATCCTCATAGGATGTCCGCCGCCCTGCGGTGGGCGACGGGGTATGTCAGCCTTTTACTGAATAAAACCACCCCGGTATCTCTTCTATCACGAGCGCGCGTGGAGCCGCGGGTGTCTAAATTCTTCCACGGCTCCACCCTCTCGTGCTGGCCCGGTCTGTCCGGGCCTCGTCTTGATTGGTGACCCTGATTTAACTCGAGACGGTTTCCAAAGCCTAGATTCGGTGTTCTATACGATGCATTTTGGGGACTGTGCGAGGGAATTGCATGTTTTAATTCCCCCATCTCTGTTGTTAACACCACTACGATCCAGACGATGCGTTTCGCCTCCTCCTTTATACCGCGTACATCGAGGAACTGGAACAGTTTGCCAGCGGCGGTGTTTCCGTCGGGCTACAATTTGAGTGTCTTCAAGGCTAGAGTGAATAGGCTCTTAATAAACTAGTGCGCTTTACCATCAACGAATGTGTCACTGCTTACCATCAGGCGAGATTGCGGTCAAGCGCTAGTTTATCAATACATAGTATAAAACAAAGTCGCTTTCGCTGTATGTCCGTATGTATGCTTAGATCTTTAAAACTACGCAACGGATTTTGACGCGGTTTTTTTTAATAGATAGAGTGATTCTTAAGGAAGGTTTGTATGTATAATAAATGCATAATATAGTAGAGAAACACTGAGAAATCTAAAAAGCGCGATAAAACCGAACTCCACGCGGGCGAAGCCGCGGGCGGAAAGCTAGTAATTTATAAAAAAAAAGAATAGTCTTTTTTACACCACCACCACCACCGTTTAAAAATATAAATTCTTAAAACTAAGAACAATTTTAATATACTTAGTAAATATCAATCGTAAACATCTACTTGTTTACTCTGCGCCCAAGGGCCTCTATTGACAAATTGTCTTAGTCAGCCAGCGAATTCTACACTATAGATTTTTTTTTAGAATACTTACGGTCTAGTTAACGGAACTATTAGCCAGAGCCGGTGATTTCATCATTCTATAAGCGGTAAATACCTCTAGAAATAATTTGGCAACACAACATAATGTTACAATCGTAAGCATTCCATTCAATGATTACACAGGATGGTAAACAGTGGACGTGGTCAAGGGTATTGCCAATTGCTTCCCTCTCCCCCCTCGAGATTCTAAAAAACTTGCCAAAGAAAAGCAACCAAGTCTTGACTTGCTTGAGCGATTATTAAGATATAAGGCCCGTGCTACAAGTGAAAAGCTTCATGTGCTCTCGTTACCAACAATTCATACTTTTCTTACTGTCCGTGCCAATTTGCCCCGACAAAGCCCATCAGTATGCCTAGCCAGATGACGAGCGCGTTTGGCGCTCTCATTGGTTGAGACTTCTTACAACCATGAAGCGGGCCAATCGATGAGTCAAAAGCGCTCGATATCGACGATCGAGTTTCGTAATGAAAACTCATACTAGGCCTACAGATGGCGACGCCCTTGGTTCGGTTCGTACATATTTGTTGTTGTTGTTTGTTATGTTGTCATCTGCCGGTGTCGCGTGCGCATTACGGATAACAGACGGATATTTTGTCAAATAAGGTGTATGTATTGTCTTTGACCCGGGCTATGACACCAGGAAAACATTTTTTTTTTAATTTTTCATGTTTGAATACGAGGTTTTCGAGAGTGTTATATTTTTTTCTCTTTATTATGTTAGTGTTATTATTGTAATGTGCGTTTTGTTTGTGCGACATACACAATTGTTCTTTCTTTTTTCCTTAAATATCTCACCTTAAAACATGTAGAGTGATCTTGATGAGAGTAGTCAGTACCTACTTGTTCTGATTCCCTTATTTATAAAGTTCAGTGCATCTTTTTCTTTCATTACTAGCTTTCCGCCCGCGGCTTCGCCCGCGTGGAGTTCGGTTATATCGCGCTTTTTAGATTTCCCTCAGGAATATCAAATTTTTCCGGGATAAAAGGTAGCCTATGTTCTTTCTCAGTGTCTAAAGATTGTCTGTGCCAAATTTCATCAAAATCGGTTGAGAGGTTTAAGCGGGAAAGCGTAACAGACAGACAGACAGACAGAGTTACTTTCGCATTTATAATACTAGCTTTCCGCCCGCGGCTTCGCCCGCGTGGAGTTCGGTTATATCGCGCTTTTTAAACTTCCCTCGGGAATATCAAATTTTTCCGCGATAAAAGGTAGCCTATGTTCTTTCTCGGGGTCTAGAGATTGTCTGTGCCAAATTTCATCAAAATCGGTTGAGAGGTTTAGGCGGCAAAGCGTAACAGACAGACAGACAGACAGAGTTACTTTCGCATTTATAATATTAAGTATTAGTATGGAAGAAAGACAGTAGCGCCGATTCTGTAGTTCACAAACTAAACTCATTTTAAGTTATGTTCATCTTTTTCTTTCCATTTCGTTAAGAAAAGGACAGAAGATAAAATGTTAGTTTAGACCTGTCAAATTAGTGCGCTCCTGACGTAAACTTGCGTATTTTTAGTCGCCATGTTTATAATCGCGTCCAAAATGTCTATGGAGTATCTTAATTTGACAGGATTAAATTAAAATGTTATCTTCTATCCTTTTCTTAACGAAATGAAAGGAAAAGATGGACATAACTTAAAATTAGTTGACGTTTGTGAACAACAGAATCGGCGCCAGTGATAAAATAACACCAGTCTCAATATGATTGCTATAGCGGTATCTACAAACGCTACATACAAAATAACGGACGTCACATCACACGAATTCTACATCTCGCAAGCAGAGTGTTACCGTGGAACTATGTACAACTTCCCAACATCAACCGTTGGGCAAGTGCCCGCCAGACACAATACCAGTCGTAGTCGGAGGATCCTCCCTTTTCTACGGAGGATGAGTGAACTTTACACCCTGTTCCTCTTACCTGTAAAATAACCAAAAGTAGACAGTACCTACGTAATAAGGGTGCAAGCGTCTGGTTAGTGGTGTAACTAACCAAAGACAGTTTGAAAGAGCAACCATCCGAAAGTAGACAGTACCTACGTAATAAGGGTGCAAGCGTCTGGTTAGTGGTGTAACCAACCAAAGACAGTTTGAAAGAGCAACCATCCAAAAGTAGACAGTACCTACGTAATAATGGTGCAAGCGTCTGGTTAGTGGTGTAACCAACCAAAGACAGTTTGAAAGAGCAACCATCCAAAAGTAGACAGTACCTACGTAATAAGGGTGAAAGCGTCTGGTTAGTGGTGTAACCAACCAAAGCCAGTTTGAAAGAGCAAACATCCAAAAGTAGACAGTACCTACGTAATAAGGGTGCAAGCGTTTGGTTAGTGGTGTAACCAACCAAAGACAGTTTGAAAGAGCAGCCATGGTTGCGCAGCCACTTTTCAGTGAATTTCTAATTTACAGAAAATAGCAGCAGATTACTTCGTGTTTTTCTTTTAATCAGCGGGAAATAAAACAGGTTTCGATATGAATAATAATGTTTTATTCATGTTGGTACGTTATCTTCGTGAGATATGGGAGATTAATTTTGACATTAATGTTTTTAGCTATATTTTCGCAAGTTTCATAAATACCTACATGTCAGACTGGAAGCTGACTCCAACATAGATAGTTAGAAAAGGAGTTCTTCAAGGCTGACTGGTTCTTTTTTCACTAAATTAGAAATACTTTATCGCCTATGATATCATAAAAACAAAGGAGACCACATGTCATTAAAAACCTTTGAATACTAATGAGGATTGTAATAAGAGTAATCACAAAAACTGAAGAGGAAACGGTGCTGTCTCAATGTGCTACTACTACAATCTAACGTTAGCTGAGTTGTGCGCTCGGTAACCATACTGCAACAATTTCTAAATGTAGATGGGAAATAATATAACATGATGTAAAAATGATTGGAATCGATTCAGTTGCTTATTCTGAACAAACTATATTCAGGTGTAGAAAAAATAACGTTGTATACGTGAAGAACACGGTGTTTTGGTAACTCACTTATCACCATTTAAATCTTATCTATCCTTCTTTTTACTTTTCGATTTCTTCTTATGCTTAGACTTATGTTTTTTAGATTTTTTCTTTTTAGGCCTCCTACTCTTTGCTTCACTCATATCGACCCACGAGTCTTCGCTCGACGAAGAACCTACATCTATACTTTCATTCACATTATTACTACTAGCGTCAGACTGTAACCTTTTTTGTAAATTTTCTGGTATTTTCGGCCCGTACATTGCTTCATCTTCGTTTGTTTTTTCATCACTTTCGACCTTTTTGCTGGCTTCTTCTGAATTTCTATTCAGAGGTTGTATATCATCAACCTTCTTGCTAGAGACATCAGGTTTCTTTGTTTGTTCATCAGTTCTTCTCCAAGAGTTAAGTTCATCAAAATCTATGTTCGCAAATATTCCGCGCGGTGGAGAAGTGTTTCTTTCAACATTCTTAGGTGCATCTATAAAGTCTTTTCCTTCATTATTTTTATTACTTTTGTCATTGTCGTCATCTTCTTCGCTGTCGCTAAGAAAAATCGACTTGTAAAGGTCCATTTTATCAAATTTATTTATTGTATCTGTTACTTCCTCGCCTTGATTTTTAGTTTTCTCGGATTCCTTTAGAAAAAGCTCTGCTACTGTCATTCTTTTATTGAATCCTGATACTGGCTCATTAACTTTAATTATTTCTTTGGCATTCTGACCCACATTTTGAACAGTTTTATTTTCCTGATCAGTTTTCTGAGTGACCTGATCGGTTTTAGGTACTATACTGGTTGTTAAAGACTTGGAGCCACTGAATTTACTCTGTTCTTTGGCAAAGCTATCTTTGTCGTGTACTGATGACTCCAAGTACGAGAATATTGAGTAAGAGACTTTTGGGCGATCTTCCTTTTTCTGCTCGACTCTGTGGACAAGTGGTTCAGTTCAGAGAATTATTTCAAATATTGTTAATTTCAGGTTACCGTGGCTCATAAAGTTTATGGACTACTGTGGCCTGGAATGTTGGACTAAAACTAACATGTTATGTTATTTTTGGTGACGGAGTGTGAGGGATACAAGCTATCTTAGTATGGACGCCAGTCTCTCACAAAAGATCATATACTTTTTGAGAAAGTGGCGTCAATGCTTATGTATTTATGTCCATAATTCTTGTGTCTGTTTATAACAGTCTGAACCATTGTGAAGAGAGAAAAATAAAGATTGTTATTATTATTATTTGGTAAGATTCAGTAACGTATAAGTACAGATGACAGCAGGTCAAGGTACCCGAAACTGCCAAATATTCCCAATCAACCATGAGCGTTAGTACTTTAGAGATAAGGTTGAAAATTTAATACAGAATTCTGATATATTGTACTAGCTTGATGTCCTGTCTTCTGTACATAGGTGATGTGTGTGTTTCAAATAAGTTTATAAAAACGATTATTTTTTTTATTACGGCCTGTTAAAACCATCATTAAACCGTTGTGTAAAAGGGATAGCGCTATTCTTTCTGTATAGCTCCATCTCTGTTTGGCACTTCATAATAAACACCCAGAAAATATTTTTAGGTTTCGGGAAACGTCAAAACAGTAATGTACCTAGCGCCCCCTATCTCGGGCACATTAAATCTCCTGCACAGCAACGCTTCAGGTCGCCACGTGGTCTGCTGACGCGTCATGACGCCGTATAGCCCCTGCTGAGCTGCCTCCATCTGTTCCTTAGTTGCGAGACCATGGTTTGTGGAGCTTCTGGCCACGGCTGTAAGAGGGTTCGTCGCTTCGTCTGGCTCGGAGGCGTGAGTGAATCTGGAACATTATAAAAGACATTTTACTTACCATCAGGCGGGATTGCGGTCAAGCACTTTACGTTTATGTTCACGTTACGTTTATCCCTACTTAAAATTATAAATGCGAAAGTAACTCTGTCTGTCTGTTACGCTTTTACTTCTAAACCATTGAACTGATTTTATTGAAAATGTACCAAACAAAGATAGAGTTGACTTTGAGAAATAACATAGAATAGTTTTGATTCCAGACTTTTGAAGAGTTCTCTTGGAACCGCGATATAACCGAACTCCACGCGGGCGAAGCCGCGGGCGGGAAGCTAGTAATTTATAAAAAAAAAAGGATATTGAACCTGATTCATTTGTTCACAGGTTAAACTAAATTTAAATACAGTGTTCTTTCTTTGTATTTCATGAAGAAATGGATAGTAGATACATATTAGTTTAGACTAAGAAGCACTGAACTAAAATCTTGATTAGTTTGTGAAATAGGGAATCCGGGCAAATAATTTGGATTAGATAGGTAAATACATCACTTCTTAACTTTGATGTCTGCAAAATATGCACAATTTACAATATAGCTAATTATAGCCTAATATTTATCAGATAGCGACATCATTCTCTGTCAAATTGACTGCAATTCTTCTTCTTCTTCTTCAGCCTATAGATGTCCACTGCTGGACAAAGGTCTCCCCCAAGGCTTTCCACGCCGACCGGTCTTGTGCTGCCCGCATCCATCGGCTTCCCGCGACCTTCACCAGGTCATCGGTCCACCTTGTTGGGGGCCTCCCTACGCTGCGTCTTCCAGTACGTGGCCGCCACTCGAGAACCTTACTGCCCCATCGGCCATCGGATCTACGAGCAATGTGCCCTGCCCACTGTCACTTAAGTTTAGCGACTCGCAGAGCTATGTCGGTGACTTTGGTTCTTCTGCGGATCTCCTCATTTCTGATTCGATCACGCAGAGAAACTCCGAGCATAGCTCTTTCTACTGCAGTCGCCTGTGTCTGTAACACAGTTTATACTAGCACGGACACAGCCGGTCACTCTGTCTCAAAACGCATAGCATTGGACTTAATTGCTTTCTTTCTTTTTTATGCCTGATTGAAATGGAAAAAATGTATTTGGTTTTTGAAATAAAGATTATTATTATTATTATTGCCCTTTGCGTGACTCTGAGCCTTCGTATGAGGCCCATTGTGAGCGACCACGTTTCAGTTCCGTAAGTCATCACTGGCAACACACACTGGTCAAAGACTTTAGTCTTGAGACACTGCAATTATACCCATTTATTCATAAACGTTGCTTTAGACGTTTAACGTACGTTTAGACGTCACTTAACTTTAATCATCGTTTATGAATAAACCCCTTAAACACTATGGTGTTTATTCATAAACGATGATTAAAGTTATATGACATTAAAATGTCTTGTAAAATGTGTGGTTTAACAATCGCTAATCACCAGTTAATTTAAAGCAACATTAACGAATTAAGGGGTTTATTTTTATTTGTGTTTAGGATAAGGTAATAAAACTAATAAAACTGAAACCTGAACCGTTTACTTACCTATCTCCCATAACCCCACTCAAAGGCCGATACAACTTCGCAGCCTGCTCAAACTCCATCATTTCCCTCTCCCTTTCCCACTCCTGCAACTTATCGACATCACCGTCTCTTTCTACCACCCTCTTATTTTCCACAAAGCGTTCATACCTCTTTTGTTTTTCGGGGTCACCAACGAATGGTTTGAACACCCTCGTTAGTTCTTTTCCAGAATCTTTTATAGGGATGTAATCTAATTCGGTTTTCTCTGTAAGTGTGACGAAATTGACGGTTTTTCCAAAGAGTTTGGCTATTGGATCTTCTGGAGGTGTAGGCGTAGGTGTGGTTGTGGGCGGAAGAGGTAGTGGGGGTAATGGAGCTTCGCCCAACAACTCGCCGCGGGCTTTCGCTGACAATTCGTGGCGGCCTAGTCCTGAAGAAGAGAGTTGCGTTAGTAATTTGTGATATAGGTTACAATGTGTCATTAAGGGCCATATTTTTTTTTTATATGTATAAACTAGCGCTTGACCGCAATCCCGTCTGATGGTAAGCAGTGCCGACTGCACGCACGAAAAAACATGACTCATGCGGCATTACCTCACGTTCCATTTAAGGCTTGAAGTGCAAGCCAGAGCGCGGAACGAGCGACGAAGAGGCACAATTAGCCTTCGCGTTCGGCAGCGTTCGACATCTGTCTCTTTCCTACTTGAGTGAGCGATGAGTCCGCGTGGACAGCTGCTATACAATAAAACATTTGCATGTTTTCATCAAGTATGAAATGCAGTGAAAAGTGAATGCGGTGTCAATTGTTCATAGCAACGATAATTGCGAAGGTAAAGGTTTAAAAAATGCAACCATTCAATCAATATTTTCTTATGACGTCACTTTCAAATATCGTCAGTGAACCGAATTTACAGACAACCGATTTTGTTTTAACAAAATGTTGCCCCACACTAGGGATTTCTTTTGTATCGTGGGTGCGTTTACAAACATATAAACTCACATACACAAACAGCTAGACCCGGAACAACTACTTGTAGGTCATACAAATATTTTTTTAACACCCTTGCTCGTAAAGCTGATGTAAATCCACCGGTTTTAAATATGTAAAGCGGGCCATAACAAACGCGTGTGTTATCAAAGCAAATAGTTAAGTTATAGTCCATACAAATTCCGTAACAGAATTATTTGCCATTTCAAATAATTATGGAACTGATCGCACCCGCACGGCTCCAGCCAGTGAGCAGCGCGCTGATCCATATTTAAAATGGCAAATCAACATATATTATTTCTCCAAGGTTCTGAAACCGTTTTCTCCCTTTTTCTCTCTTTCTATCGAACCAATCTGAACGTCCGACCCACCAATCGACAGATATTCGTCCCTGGTACCATGGAATACTATTTTCAAATTATTCCGCTTCACTGTTTATTCATAAAAACCACTTAAAAAAATCTAATTAGTATAGTGGGAATTTTTCTAATGGCGGGAAATCCATGCAGCAGCAGTGCATTCACAGATTGAGTTACGGTGGTCCTATTTGAAATATACAAATTTTTTTTCTGTTTCCTCAAAAGTGTGTTAAAACACATCGTACGATATACGTGCGTATTGGTTATAACATCATTACGCACTAATATCGTAATGACCTATTTCCGTGCTGCACTGCGCTAACGGTGCAATAAAAAAAAAATTATAACATACCTTGATCTCTAGGCTGTTGTGTGGTAGGTTCGAACCGAGAACGTCTTGCACCGGCCACGGCGGGTAGATAGTCGCGAGGTAGTGCGGGCGCGGCGTATTTAGGTACTGACGGTAAAGGCTTGCTGGCTTTTACGAAACCTTGTATTACCTGAGGATGAAAATGGTATTTAGTAAAGAGATTTAAAGAGAATTACCTGTTGTGTGCGATCCAGGATGAAAAGTAACCTATGTCCATAGCTGAGTCAAGGTCTATTATGTGTGTCCAATTTTATTATCGATTTACTATATCAAATTACTATCGATTTTTAACATGAAACAATTCTGTGGGAGTCAGCAGACATTCTTTAGTCGACTACTCGGCTAATATTTTGTTTAATATAGCGATCGAAGCCACACATCGATGATTGATCAAATCAAATTAAAGAACAGAGGGGCGATGCTCGTTTTTTTTTTATAATGTTCACGGTGTTCTGCTGGGTATTTGTGTTACACATTATCAGTAGCAATGGGTTTCATTTTGACAGTTCAACAACATTCATTGCTCTATTACGTTGTTAAGCAGACGCATTTATGGATCATATGGAGCCACGCAATAGCAATATACTTCAAAATGTTTCCAAGTGACAGTAATAGTGTCTTTTTTTTTTTTTTTTAATAATTATAAACTAGTGCGTGACCGCAATCCCGCCTGATGGTAAGCAGTGATGCAATCGTTGAGTGTAAAGCGCACTAGTTTATTAAGCCTATTCACTTAAAAAAGTTAGGAATAGGAAGGATGGTGTGCAGTTGAGCGAGGTGGTGCAATGTTAAACCCAACAACACGACCAACGATGCTGCGTTAGAGGGAGATTGATCTGTAGACCCTCCACGACCAAACTCCCGACACAACAACATTAGGCGCATCGTACCCGGCACACATCGCAACACAACTGCTCAGACCCGTCCTCCGTACGACTTCACCAGACATCATCGAACACGACGAATCGCTGGCGGCATGACTTTGTCTGGTGGGTGGTGACTTCTGCCGGCAATCGAAGTTGTGGGCTACCACCGCTACTCTACGTTCTACAATACAATCTTTACTTACATTACCATTCTTCTGAACAGGCTTTTTCTTGTCGCTGACGGGTGCAGGGCCTCCGATAGAGAAATCATAGTGCGACATGTCTTCATTGGCGTAAATGTCTTCGTCATCCTTCTCAAAGGCACCGACGCCGAACGCTTGGCCACGGATTGAAACCTAGAGATTTTTTATTTTACTTATTGGTCTATCTACAATTGTTACACAATATAATACAAGCAACATACAAACATAGTTCACAATATGATGCGACAGACACAGTATGCAAATACAAAAATAATGATACAATTAAAAGTTACAAAAAGTGTAGAAATAACTTTACAGCAACCAAGGTGAATTTAGGAAAGAGAGAGGGTAAAACAATTAAAAAGAATTTAAAAATAAAAAAAAATAGAATTTATGTAGGTAGATCATTCTGCACTCTACACACTATTTATGTACGGACGACAGCAGGTCAAGCTACCCGAAACTGTCAAATATTCCCAATCAACATTGAGCCTTAATGCTTTAGCGATAAAATTGAAAGTCTCGTGAAGAGAGAAAAAATCATGTGAGCGTGACCAACCTGACTGTAATAGATTTATGATTTTTTTACTTTTTGTGTATTCTGTTTTTAAATGATTTCAGTTTTTATTACATGCTTTGTATTAGCTTCACTTTTATATTTGCTTGCTTGCTTGTTTGTTTGTTTGTTTGTTTCTCCGTCTCTAACTCTTTGGACTACGAGTGAGCGGCTCATTACTGTAAAATGTCCCACCGTTTTCAATATGGTTCGTTCGTTCGTTTATTTTTTAAAGAATATCGAACTAAAAAATTGAAATAAATATAGTTTAAATTTTTTAGTTTTAAATTATGGCACAAAGCGCCTCACGCTTTCTTAAAAATTATTTTTAACTTTTTAGTTTGATATTCTCTAAAAGTATGTTTTTTTAGTTTTTTAAACTATATTAATTTTCAATTTTATAGTTCGATATTCTTTAAAAAAAAAGAACGAACGAACGAACCATATTGAAAACGGTGGGACATTTTACAGTAATGAGCCGCTCACTCGTAGTCCAAAGAGTTAGAGACGGACGAACAAACAAACAAAAACTGAAATCATTTAAAAACAGAATACACAAAAAGTAAAAAGAACATAAATCTATTACAGTCAGGTTGGTCACGCTCACATGATTTTCTCTTCACGAGACTTTCAATTTTTCTCTAAAAGCATGGTTTTTTAGTTTTTAAAATTATATTTTTCTTCGATCGGTCAGTCTGCTATATTTTTTTTTACATTTCTTACCCGTTTCCCCTTATCCTTCATAACCAGATGACTTCTCGAAGAGCTAGCTTCGCTCCCATACTCTCCAATGAGGTTGCCCAACACAGAATGCCTGCTCAGACCGGAGTAGCCGAGCCCGAAGCGATCGTTCTTGCGGTGTAGGATATAAGGTTCATAATCGTCTGGCGCGAAGAGAGTGTCGAAGTCAAATTCAGAGTCTGAACTGTCCGGGTCCTCTTCGCTGTCTTGATTCTGTTCTTCTTGAGTCTGTAATAGTTTTATTAATGTATTTTTAACACCCTTGCTCGTAAAGCTGATGTAATCCCACCGGTTTTAAATATGTAAAGCGGGCCATAACAAACGCGTGTGTTATCAAAGCAAATAGTTAAGTTATAGTCCATACAAATTCCATAACAGCATTATTTGTCATTTCATATAATTATGGAACTGATCGCCGCCGCGTGGCTCTAGCCAGTGAGCAGCGCGCTGTTCCATATTTGAAATGGCAAATAATAATACTAATGGCGGGAAAGTAACAGTGTGCATTCACAGATTGAGTTTATTTAAAATAACTGATGTCCTATTTGAAATTATCAAATTTGTATTTGTTTGTATTGAAATGAGTATTTGTAAAAAAAAAACAGTTTATTCGGTAATTTAAAAACTTGACTGCATGCTCTAGCATCTTTGCCAACATTTTCACGCAGCTACGGCAGAAAATAAACCTCGCGTCATTTTTCTCAAATTTTCTTTTCTTTGTACTTGTATTCTGAATATCTTTTTTTCTGTTTCCTCGCAAGTGTGTTAAAAAATGTCGTACGATATACGTGCGTATTGGTTATAACATGCTCGGCTCAATTACACCCTCGCCTTCGGCTCGGGCTGAAATTCCGCCTCGCATGTTATAACCATCATTACGCACTAATATCGTAATGTACTATAACTGCCTACAAGGGCTCGCGTGGTGGATCACGAGCCACTGGCTTTCTCAGACCAGAAACCAATGTCCCGGTAGTGGGAACATTCTTCTTCTTCTTCAGCCTATAGATGTCCACGGCTGGACAAAGGCCTCCCCCAAGGCTAATAATATTTTTTTGTTTATGCGAAAACCGAAACACGTGTCCAATATTTTTAAGTAAAGAATCTATGCACAAAATTTCAAAAAAATTAAAGAAATACCACAAAGTTATGAGCTTGCTATTCCACTTGGTTGTCCCAACAAAAATATGGTCAAAGCTCGGATCGGGCGGGCGAGCGCGCTGCGTTGACCTCTGGCGTCAGCTGTGGCGCGCGCGCAAGTACTATGATCTATGGTAACTGCTCGGTAACCACTTTGCAACAATTTATAAATGTAAAAATGATTGGAATCGATTCAGTTGCTTATTCTGAACAAACTATATTCAGGTAAAAAATAACGTTGTATAATTAGAGATGGCAGATGTTCAGAAAAAGCTAAGAGATTTAATAAGCTACTGGAGGGAGGTTTGCTGGTTGGAATTACCACCGACGGTCACCATGGGCCGCGCACAATAGTCTACTTGATGGATTGAGTGCAGAAACCAAACCCTGTACATAGATATAGAACATAGTGTTAGCGTCAATAAAAGTTAAGTTTTCATTTATTAACGTGCAACATTCGACGGTGCTCCTACTATTTTATTAATTGGCAACACTCTAAGGTCCGTATTCCAGAAGGAAACTCAAGCATCAATCTCTACTTAAGCATTACTTAAAACTAGTTTCAACCAATCAAATGGCTTGAAACGAGACATAAGTAGAGCTTGAGTTTTGAGTGACGTTCTGTAATACGCACCTAAGTGCCCTCATTGGCCGTTGTCTCTGATTGGTTGAAATCAACCAGTCACAGATACGCGCCATATTTTATCGAAATAGTGGGAATAGTAAAATTACGAGGTAGAACAGCACAGCTCATGGCATCATTCGTTTACGCGGAGTCGAAAAGCGAGGAACTTCAAAAATAAGTAGTGTGATCTGAAAACCTAAGGTAATATGTTATATTTCCGTAATTTCTGTAATATGTGTTCTAAGTACTAATGCTCGTACAAATTACTTATGCCACTAAACATAGGCAATACCTTGAAATGTAACGTCGTTGCTAATGTTAACAAGAATCTGTGTAGTGAAGTGTTTTAATCTGTAATAAATTCTCGTGAGATTGTACAAACCTCTTTTCTTCCAAATCACTTACCTAAAGATTTGACTATTAACTTTAGTTCTTACAATAGGCTGATTCTGTTGTGAGTGAATTAACATTTTTTTAGGGTATCGTAGTTTCTCGTCTTCCATGGTTTATGGTTTAAGACATGAATTTTTCAAAAACAGTGTGGTTTCCATGACATTTCATTACGAAAACTCGAACATCGATAGCGTTTGACTTATTGATTGGCCCGCTTCAAAGTTGTAAGAATTCTCAACCAACAAGAGCGCCAAATGCGGTCGACACGTATGATCGAGTCTCGTAATGAAAACTCATGGTAGCGACACATAATTAAATTATTCACTTAAAATGAGAACCACTGGTTACAAAAATATAAAGGTTCTTTGAAACGTGAATTGGAACTTGTTTAAAGTTAGTAAGTACAGTATTATTAGTCACTAGCTTTCCGCCCGCGGCTTCGCCCGCGTAAATTTCGGTTATATCGCGCTTTTTAGATTTCCCACGGGAACATCAAATTTTTGCGGGATAAAAGGTAGCCTATGTCCTTTCTCAGGGTCTAAAGATTCTGTGCTTTCCGCCCGCATCTTCGCCTGCCTGGAGTTCGGTTATATCGCGCTTTTTAGATTTCCCTCGGGAATATCAAATTTTTCCGGGATAAAAGGTAGCCTATGTTTTTCTCAGGGTCCAAAGATTGTCTGTGCCAAATTTCATCAAAATCGGTTGAGAGGTTTAGGCGGGAAAGCGTAACAGACAGACAGACAGACAGACAGAGTTACTTTCGCATTTATAATATTAGTATGGATTAGCCCCGATTTTCTTGATCGCAAACTAAACTAAATTTAATTTCCGTGCATCTTTTCCTTTCTATTCCATTCTAAAAAGGGTGCAAGACAAATGTTAGATGCGGACTAATTTGAGAGGACTAAATCCTCTCAAATTAGTCAGCACCTGATTTAAATTGACGTATTTTAAATAGCCTTCTTTTTAATTTCATCTAAACTGTCTATGAAGTACCTTAATTTGACAGAATTAAACTAAAATTTTATCTACTGCCCTTTTCTTATTCCCATAGAAAGAAAAAGATGCACCGAAATTAAAATTTAGTTTTTGTACAAGATAATCGGGGCCATTGACATTATGCTAAAAGAAATTGCGTAATCGTTGTTTCTTTTCCTATTGATTTAGGTCTTCTGCATGCCACCCCCCACCCCCACCCCTCAAAAAAACGGATGAATGGGCTGTCTTTTTTACCTGTCTCAACTCCGGAGGCATATAGCATCCGTACACTTTATGTTGCTCCCTGGCTTTCTTCTTTCCCTTCCCGCTTAGTCTTTCCCCCGTGCCCTGCCCTTCTTTCCAGCCCATAGCGCGGAGCATGCGCACTGCAGCGGTCTCATGAACCGCGCGGACCAGCTGCTGTAGTACAGGTTGGCCTATAAAATGGATACAAGATATTGATCTGTATGCATCTGGGAATAGCAACGCAAAAAAAAAATGCAGGGCAATTGCGTTTCAACGTTCATTTCGTTATTTACATTGTTGAGCGAACAGATTTTCGAACACATGGAAGAATGGATTAGGAATATGGAATGGAATGGAATATGCTTCGAAATAATAATAATAATCATTTATTTCAGGTAAGATACCCATAGTTTCACAAAAGTAAATATAAACACACAGCAGACATGAAACACAAAGTAATAAAATAAAATTATACTAAAGAAATTTCATTAAATATAACTACACAATCAGATCGAATCATTAAAAAACAAAATGTAAAATTTAAAAATGAAATAAAATGCCAAAAAATAAAATAAAATGTCAAAATTAAAAATAAAATAAAATGTCAAATTTAAACTAGGAATACAATATATACGCCTTTGTCCAGTGCTCCATAAAAATGCAGTCTGAGTCCAACCTCTCAGCAATGAGCTGCAGGTAAATGATTCCAACTGATAGTAATATTGTGTTACGCAATTAGGGGCTGGTTAAGAACGTGTCGGGCCAAGCTCAGTACAGAATTCCATAGATTCCCGTCCGTCACATAGCGTTTCACCAATTAAATAAATTAAATAAGAGTTCAAAAAATGCGACAATCTCAGTGACCGTACACTGAGATACAGATAGACACAACTTGTCGAAACAATAAGGCTTCCTAATTGACAACGGACCCCTAAAATGATAAACAAAGAAAAAAAAATACGAGAAAAGATAAAAAGAAATCAAAATAGAAGTCACCTTTATAAATTGATGTCCAAAAAATGCTGATTAACAGACAAATTTGTATAAATGGCTTGATTTTGATTGATTTTATAATCGTTACAGCAGTCTGCAATCCATTACGAGGGCCTAGTGGGAGTCTTTTAGACGTCTTTGATTTTTGTTTATTCCAAGGTATACCTTCCTTCTCACGATTACCTTCACCGTTTTGGAAAGCGCTGGTGTAGAAATTATGTACACAAAAGTAGCGGATTTACGACCAGGCTACATAGGCTTCAAGCCTTTTTTTATTTTGGATAGGTAATCATCAAATGACCTCTTCCGCTATGGGCGGAGCGGAAGGTTGTGTCAGACTTTTACGGACTAAAACCCACCCGT
The DNA here is from genome assembly GCA_017933935.1 of Sesamia nonagrioides. NCBI lineage: Eukaryota > Metazoa > Arthropoda > Insecta > Lepidoptera > Noctuidae > Sesamia > Sesamia nonagrioides. The sequence continues at coordinate 284,834 of JADWQK010000043.1, forward strand.
GTTTCTTCACTTGCCTGTGCGCCAGGGACATGGTTTCTAAGTAGGCTTGAGCCTACGGCGGAAAATTTGTGGACCTTTTCTATTACGCACCTCATAGAAATAAAAAAAGATTTCTGTAAAACTATTTTCTGATGTTTTACAGATAGAAGTCTGCAAGGTTTAAAAATATATAAGTACACACATCAAAAGTGTCTAGGGATCAACATATATTTTTGCAATAACTTTTCTCCTGATTGATATTAATTAAAATTTTCTTTAAGGATTCATCAACTAAAGTGTTTTCGTTTGTCACAGTAACGATAAACCAAGTCACCTTTGCATTAATAAAGAAATTTGCCATTTTCCTAATAAAGGGATATTTGACATTTGAACCACTAACACAAAAGTTCGAAAAAAAGACTGAAATAACAGTTTTTTCTAAAATTTTATTGGGTAACTTAAACAATTAATAATCCGTGTTTCTACCGCGAACACTAACAACACAAGAACATCGGTTTGGCATACTCAAAATGAGTTCATCCAAATCACGCTGTGGAATGGCCGCCCATGTTCGTTGCAACAACAAAAAAGGTCTTCTTGCGACTGGATACCCTCCATATTCGGCAGAGCTCTTCTCTGTAGCATATCCCATGCATGCTCAATCGGGTTCAAGTCTGGCGACTGAGCAGGCCAGGGCAGGACATTGATGCTAGCTGCGGCGAGAGTCTGTCTTACAACTCTTGCGGTGTGCGGTCGTGCATTATCATGCATTAACTGAAATAAGGGACCGATTTGCACTTGTAGAGGAACGGTGACATCTGATACAATCGTTTCAGCATAAATTTGAGCGTTGAGGTTGCCTCTGATCCAAATCAACTCAGTTCTTCCGCCGATCCAAATACCCGCCCATACCATGATGGTTCCACCACTATAAGGATGGACTTCCTGGCAGGATTTTAATCGCTGTTGGCGTCCAGGGGTTCCCCAGTGTCGTATACGTCTTGTATCCGGTCTCATACCAAAACGAGACTCATCAGAAAAGCACACGAAACGCCATTGTTCTTCTGCCCAATTTCTGTGTTCAAGAGCCCATTGATATCGAATCCTACGATTGTGCATTGCTATAGGTGGTACCTGTAGCGGTCTTCGGGAATGAAGGTTCACTTCATGCAAGCGGTTTCTGACTGTTTGGTCGCTAATTAAGTTCCCTGAAGAGTGATGAAGCCTCACGGCTAACATCATGGCGGTTATTGTTGGAGCTCTTCGAGTTAAGATTTGAATGTATCGGTCTTGTCTCCGTGTGGTGCAGCGATATCGTCCTCCATGGCGCTCAGCCACGGTACCAGTGCTTCGGTAACGTGTCCAAAGTCGACTGATAACACTCTGACTTGTATTCAGAGCTAAAGCCACAGTACGTTGCCGGTAACCAGCTTCTATCATTCCCACGGCTCTGAGCATTTCTTCCCTGCTTAAATGACGTCGCCGCTCCATAATAACGTTGGTTTTAATCAGTAGTAGGGAAACAGTAGCACTACTAATGTCTTCAATGCGTTGTATGTTTTTATAGGGAAAATATTGACAGCTGATTTTCATCTTTTACTCGAATTTGATTCACAGTTCCTGATTCAAATTATGAAATGCACCAAAAAGGATGTATATAAATTTATAAAATCATAAATTTATTACAAAGCCACATCTCAATCTCAAGAAATCCGCATAAAAATGCTTGATCCCTAGACACTTTTGATGTGTGTATTTACCCGGATCGAAACTTATGTGGTAGCAACGGCGGGGCACAACGTCTAGAATTCAATAAATTATAGTTTAGGTTGGAACTGTAACCAATCACGTGCGAGCTGAATATACAATATGTAAAGAAAACCCCGTCCGGGGAAGGATAATAAAGGTTAGGTAAACACATGACCAAATAAAATTTGAAACTTTACATAATAAGAATACTAATAAATTTTGAAATATATTTTTTTCCGCGAATTAATTCCAACTTCCCCAATATTTGGTAAATTTTCAAAAGTGACAACACCATTTTCGTTAAGTTTATCAATAGTATAATACTGGCGGCATTTTGTTTGACTACGTGCCCCGCCCCCTGTCGTCCGCGTATGTATTGCCATGACCATTGCCTCCTTTTGCGTAATAATTTTTATTTTCTAGGGGGTATTTTTTAAAGTTTATTTTTTTACAGTTTGTAGGCATTAGTAGAATCAGTTATCGATATCTAAATCAAGCAAGGATCGGACAGGGTTTTCTTTACATATTGTCACTCAACGGCAGTCGGCACAGACGTCCCAATAAGGGGCGGTCAACAGACACAATTAAAGGTTTTAAAATAAAATTGATGTCCCAAAGAATGTATGTACGCGTTCAATGACAATTAAATACAATGACGCTGATTATCTTGTTAAAAAACTAAACTAATTTTAAGTGCACCCTTTTCTTTCTATTTCATTAAGCAAAGGATAAAAGATAACATTTTAGTTTAATCCAGTCAATTTTTTTTTTTTTTTGAGGTGGCTACTAAGAGACCGTAACTACTTAATCGGACTTTCCTGTGAATGCTTTAATTAAAATTAAAGCCTCCAGCCAGGGGCACTTAAAACTAAATTAAAATTAGGCGACTACGCACTAAGGGCACCCCCCGTGGGGTACGAACCTCGGCTTAGGGCGTCGCTAGAGAGGACAGCAAGGGACGGCTGGATCGAAAGTATTCTTAGTGGTTTGATGACCACGGCGTTTCCTAGTACTAGCTCTGAGAAGAAACGCCGAAACAAACTCAGAGGTCATTGTTGGGACATTATTATAATTACTGGCTCAGCTGCGGCGCGGGCTGGCCTTCATCGGACAAGGGACGGGGGAGGGGACTACTACGTGGAGCGCGTCGCGATGGACCTCGGCGGCGAGGTCGGTAAGTCGGTCTGTGTTTGTGTAATGTGCTGGTGGCCCTGTTGGCCTCTTGGAGGAGGGTAATGGGGTCATCGGGGTCTGTGAGAGCATGCCGAGGGCGGCGAAGTCGGGAGATGGTGGAGGGAGTGTAATTGGCGGCCGCTGCTATAAGAGGATTGCGGTGCTTGGTGGCAGTAACAAAGAAGCGTTTGGAGAGACGTTTCATGAACTGCTGGACGGTGGGGATTTTGAGATCAAGGTGGAGGATCTCATTACGGACGAACCAAGGGGCGTTTGTGGCTATACGGAGGAATCGGTTTTGGACTACTTGCATCCTATGGATATGACGTGGCTTGGCATGTGCGAAGACTGGACAAGCGTAGGTCATAATCGGGCGTAATGTCTATAACCTATGAACGTGTCGTGTGCGTAAAGTACATAACAAGTGAAAAAATAATTGACGATAGAGTGCACGTAGCAGGAGTCAGGGAATTCCCCGCGTGATATGTATGAACCAGTAGGGTAATTACGTAACATACTATCAGTAGCAATGGATTTCATTTTGACAGTTGAAAGATATTCATTGCGTTATTTACGTTATTGAGTACACACATTTATCGAACATATGGAGCAATGGACTAGCAATATGCTTCAAAATTGTGCAAACGCAATTACCCTGCTGTTCATAACAGTTGGCAGGCCGCCGCCGCTATGTTATGCTTTAATAACCTCCGATTAAAACCTCCGATTTGAAAGTATCGGAACCGGAGTCGGAACCGAAGGTATGATAGTAATGGGAAGTTCCGACTTAACGGAGTCGGAGTCGAAGCTCCGTAACATTATTTAGCAGCAGTGTGATTCTGTAACCATCTTCGGAAATCATGAAATGACCTCTCCCGTTCCGGGCGGATTGGAAGACTTTTACTGACTAAAACCCACCCGTGTTTCTTCACTTTCCTGTGCGCCAGGGCTAGGGTTTCTTTTTTAACCAACCCGCAACTCTGGTGAGACATTGGTCTTCGTGGACCCCGTCACGAGGTGCTGACATCTTTTTGAGACGCGCGTGACACATAACGCGCCGTCGACCCGGGTCTGGTCCTTGCCGGGCGGCGAGCAGCGAGCAGCTGGGGCACAAGCCCGCATCTACGGTGGCCGGGAGTTCGATGTTGTCTCCCGACCGGGGCGTCTCCGATGGCGGCTAAGAAGACACGGCTGTGATCTACCCAAGCTGGACCGACCCTCACCGTATGCTCCACCATGTCCTTAGCGAGATCCCACAGTGGTGACACCTTGGCGTTTCCTCCCGCCTTTTAAGGAACAGGAACCTCCCGAAACAGCCGTGTCCGGTGAGGAACTGCGTCAGGCGGATGGCGAGGGCGTCTGCATCTCTAGCCACTCCTCAAAGAGGGGATTTATCGTCGCTATTATGGCGTGCCCAATATTAACGTGAAACGTTAGGTGAAGTGAGTATGGAGTCAGCTGTCGTCCCAACTAATGCTAAAGGATTGACACTATGGATAGCTAAATTCACCCAACGACGAGATTTTTACAAAATCGAACGGCAGATTTGCGCATCCTCTCCAGATTCATGTGCAATAACTGATTGTGTAATAACTGATTACACAATTATGCCTGGGGATAGGTCGTGGTGTGCAGCTTCAGACTGCAAACACATCAGTTTCTTAACACATACAATAGTTTTCTTGAACGCTTCGATAGGATTAATATTCGGTTGTACCAGTTCAGTTATTCATCTGTTTGGGTCCCCAAATACCTCACAGATACGAGATACGATCTAAAAATCTAGATCTTGATTGAAACTTACCGAAAATGAAGCCTTTTCCGTTCGTGAGCTTTTAAAGGTACTAGGCGTCCATCCTTCCTGGGAGCCCACCGTGTTCCCAAACCCCGCTGAGAAGCCGCCAGTGAAGGCTCCATGGAACCGGCGCCTACCATGTTCATCCACCGCAAACTGGTCCGGCGCCTGTTGGTACTTGCGCTTTGATGGCACTTCATCTGATGGTTAAACGAAATTCATTCTTATAGTCATGAGAATAAGGAAAGCATGTTGAATTATTAGTCCTTGCTGTCATTCTGGATCTATGAGAGTCGTTATGGGTGGTGTGAATCCCAAAAATTTCGACAACTAAAGGGTGCCATGTTATCTAAAAACTAGGTTGTGGAGGTCAGACAGGCAGTCGCTCTTTGTATACAGCTGAACCCGGTTAGATTGGAAGCTGACCTCAATATTATAGTTCGGACGAGGGTGATGCAGATTGATTGCTGCGTACATAATCACCCCATAATGTTCCCATACTTGGGACTCAGTGTTCCTCTGTGAGGTAGTGTGCCAACACCACTACTACGCGGGCCCAGAGCGGGTTGAAGAATGTCACATTTCTTCCAAGTTTTAGTCCTAGAATATTCATTAGACGAACCCTATTTTTCGGACAGGTGCTTGCTGTGGGGTCAAGACAAATCAGATTATTAACATGCGTATTTTCGGTACAATAGCCTGTCGGATGGAAAAGCGTAGCTGGTCCGTGATTTCCGTTGATTGGCTATCAAATTATATAAAGTCATATCTCGAAGAACGTAATAAGATTGATGTGTGCCTGTTTGAAGGACATGTGGATCGAAAAATGTACGTATAAAGTTGAACTGGGGTGCAAGAGAAATTACGTGGCAATCAATGTGCCTAGCCTCTTCCGTTCGGGGACCGATGTCAGATGTATGGCTGTTCTCCATAACCCAGGCACTGGATAACACCGTATCTCTGTTAAGACTTGTTCTCAGACCTCCAAGTACCCGCAACTCCCAAAGATCTACTAATGACAGCTGGGAAAGTTTACACAAAATATAACTAGATGGCGTTGACGTCGAATTAGAAGTCGCAAGCGTTGTGTGACAACGATTAGGTGGGGTTCGTTTGAATTTTAGCAAATATATTACCAGCTATAGAACAGTATACAATATGGTTGTTTAATTCAGACCTTCAACCCTATTTGTATACACATAACGTCAACATTTAAATACTGAGCACCTCACCAGGAGTTGGGTATTTAACACTTACCAGGGGGTATCGTATTACCTAGTATATATGTGTTGTGGAAGTCATATAGGCAGTCGCTTCATGTAAAATACTAGTATTCATCTGAATCCGGTAAGACTGGTAGCTGACTCCAACATAGTTAGGAAAAAACTAGGCAGATGATGAGGTTATCGAAGTGAAAAAAAAAACAGTTTTAAGATCTACAGCTTTAATACTGAGATTATAAGTTACAATAAGTTGTAGGTAAAAGTACAATATGGTTGACGTATGGATGACGTCCTATCCGGTCTGAACATAGGCACATATTCTATCATCGACACTTGCCAATGTCCAATTGGTTCCTAAAAATGTTAATGCGCAACTTTCCGCGCGAAGTTCGGACCGTAACACATTGACCGTTTTGTAAGTACAAAATGAGAATTTTCTTAATAGGTGGTGGAACTAGCGCATAATATATAAAAACGTATAAAAACTTAATTACTAACAAAATAAAACATCTGTACTCATAGAGTCTTGTGAGTGACTACACAAGAGACTGTGTGTGTGTGTGACTACAGATATTTTATTTCGTGCATAAATCACTTATACACTAGATTCACAATAAGCGTAAAAAGATGGTTGAACTGAACAAGCACAACACAGCACTTGGGTGCTTCTTTCATTAAGTACTTACTTTATAATTCTGACTTTAATGCATACGTGTAAGGTTGAATTTGGTTTGATGTTTGATGGGTCGTAAAAATTAATGGCTTTTTGTACACTGCTTTGTAATAAGAACTTTATACACTGCACTTAAGGCTGATTTTAAATTAATGTAGATTTATTTTGACTACTTTAGACTGCTTAATACTCGTTTTTTGATAAGAGTTTTGTAGACTCTAACTAGATATGTGTATCTAGTTAGAGTCTACAAAACAAAAAAAAAAGTCTCTAACAGTTAGAGACTGTGTATCTAGTGTAGTAGATGTATAAGTGATCGACGATTTCGTGACATAAAATAACGCAAGGCATCTTAACAGCCTAGTGCACTGCACTTTAAACAAGCTTTCAGTTTCCTTAGTAACTACTTAAAACTAACTTTGGATATGAACATATTAAGAACAGAACAGTAGTAAGTTTTGGCCCATTTTGACATTTGGCTATAGTTGTTGCGTTTTAGCATGACAATAGCGGTAATTTCCCCTTGTCCTAATATATCTTATCTCCGTAGGAACTCAAACAATAACCTATGTATGGTTTTTATTTATTGGAACGTCTTGAAAATAACAATGGATATTGGATTCCGGATGTTGACAGACTTTGAAATATTTTTTTTTAGAATTTTCAATTTCAAAATTGGAATTACCCGTTTTTAAAATTTAAAATGGTAGAAAATGTAGATAGGTCAGTGACCAATTTAATAAGGTACGAAATACATAAACTACAAATGTCTACAGTACATAAAAGTTACAAATTGAACTTTAAAACGATCGTAGACAGTTAACCGAGCTGTTACCATAGATTATACAAGGTTTTGAATTTACTTAAAAATGACACTGTAGTTGCACTTGTCTATGCCACAGCAGATATTTTTTTAGACCGACAATAAAGTCCACTCTCTTGAGTCATGTGTTGCAATGTCATTCATGGTTGCAGTATGCGCGACAATGTAAATACATGATCAACTCTATTTATTTAAGAAACTCCACTACAACTACTGCTACTTTGAACAGAACAATTATCTGTCGTTCAGTGGAGTTCTTTTTTTTTAATAATTATAAACTAGCGCTTGATTGCAATCCCGTCTGATGGTATGCAGTGATGCAATTGTTAATGGTAAAGCGCGCTAGTTTATTAAGCCTATTCACTTAAAAACCTTAGTGAATAGGAAGGAAGACGGCAGTTGAGCGAGGTGGTGCAATGTTAGACCCAATAACACGACCAACGATGCTGCGTCAGAGGGAGATTGATGTGGAGACCCTCCACGACCAAACTCCCGGCACAACATTTGACGCATCGTACCCGGCACACATCGCAACACAACTGCTCAGACCCGTCCTCCGTACGGCTTCACCAGAAATCATGCCGGAACACGACGAATCGCTAGGCGGCAAGATTTTGTCTGGTGGGTGGTAACTTCTGCCGGCAGCCGATGTTATGGCCTACCACCGAGAATGAGCATTACTTGGTTCGATCATGTAGTGTCCATGACGTCAACCGATGAACAATAACTCTCGTCCATTGCCGTTAATAGTTTTTTAGATTTCGCTGCCGGTTGAACTGGCGTTTCTAAAAGTGGACGTTTTCTGGTCGAACTGGCTTGTGGCAAGTTTGGACTATTTGGCAACAGAACAGGACGGCCAAGCAGGCTTGGCTTGTTGTCTATAGTCTGGTTTTGAGTAATACGTTTTTTTTTACGAGTTCGACGTCGTTTTCTTTTAACATTCGCAGTTGCAGCTGTATTTTCTCCGCCGTGGGGCGTAGAGTTATTGTCTCTCTCGGTATAGACAGAAGACGTTAGCAATGCGTCGTTTTCCACAGATGGCATCCTATAATCGTCCCGTTCCGTCAGCACCGATCTCACCCAAAAACTAACTTTATTTATTCCTAGATTAGCTTTAAAATTATTATATTTTAATGCTTTAAATGACCCCTCGTCGACAGACACAAGCACAATTTCATTTATAGATACTTTCCTGACTGTTAATACTTTCCATTTTTTCGTGTCGAGTCCTGGGTTCTGAATTCGCAACAATTCCAAAGCCGTTGATACGGAGACGCCCTCGCTATTTGGAATTAAAACTGTTAGTGTAAATGGATTATAGAGTGCATCTGCTGACGGTGTCACATACAGATACGCTTCAGGCCACGGCTTAAGCGTCGGGACCTTTTTCTCAAGCCAATTTCGACTCATTTGGTTTTCGCAATTCATGACAATACAGCCAGATTTGTAAGTGCTTCCTGAGAACTTTGGTCCAGCACCTTGCACTCCTATGCGGGCTATGGCAAGGTTTATACGCTGGTGGACTAACGTCATTTCTTTTCTTGTCATGGGGATAACGTTGTGTATAGCAACATGAATAGGTTCAATGTCCCCATTTGCGTCACTATCCTCGAAAGTTTCTCGATTCTCCAAACCTTGGTTCCAACGATAATGTGATTCTATTTCCGACTTAGTCTCTCTACGAGCAGGCTTACTGAAGTCCATTTGCCCTTTGTCCTTGTGAACGGGTTTGGGCGGCTTGTAAGTACGATCTCTATAATCTCCATTAGAATCATCATCAATATGGAAAGTTGGTATCGTTTGTGTTTCATTCCGAAGCCCACCTCGCAAGGGTCTGTCGGGGTTAACGCCACTGTCCCATGAGATTTCCTGGTATTTTGATGCTTCCAACTTTTTCTCCTCAAAATAGTTGTAAGTATTATCACGTTTTGGTCGATGTGTCTCGTTCCTAAGCCCTGATCGTGTCGGCCGATCAGGCTCAGGCCAATAGGTAAGTGAGGTTTCCGAAGAAGTTTGCTGGTCCTTATAAGGTTGGTCATTAATAGGCTTTACATCACTTCTGTCGTCATAATCACGGTTGTCTGCCCTCATTTCATTTCGAACTTTCACTAGCAAGGCGTCAATATCACCGTATTTTGACTGTGTACGCTCATACGAATTATTCGATCTGCTATTCAAGGGGGTCGCGTCATGTCGAGACTTTGGCTGTAAAAGATCTGTATCACAGCAGTTCGGCGCACCATAACCCACCATCGAGCGATTCATGGCCCTGTAAGTTGATTGCCAACCGGCGTCACCCAAGCTAGGGCTTACTTCTTGCGAAGGTCCAGCATCTTCCCAAAAGTTAGGGGGTGTAGCGCGTAAAGCCTCCTTAGTATATGTTTGCGGGGATCTATAAGGTTGACGCAAGTATTCCTGATTAGCTTCATACTCAAAAGGATGGGGGCTTGGCGTACTTCGTCGAACTGGCCTCCAGTAGTTCGGGCTGCTGCATCTATCCTGTGAGGTGCATTTGGCGTCTCTAACATCTCTAGGGCTGCGGCAAGAAGTTGTTTGACTAGGCTCAAGTGGTCTAGAAAGAAGTTCCGTCGACTTTACTCTCACCTTAGGGGATGTTGTTTTGCTTTTCTTAGGAGGGTTTAAGCAAGTTATCGGAGCGACGTGTTCTATTCCAGGAATTATTTTACAAATCTCAGGCCATGATAAATGACACACTTCACGTGCTTTTTTGATATTCACATTAGCAGCCAGAAGCTTTTTCAATTTCTTTCCTTTTTTTTTCTTTTTTTTTTTTCTTTCAGGACGGGTCAACTTAGTGTTGGTGTTCGCCATGGCGTTGGGGTGATCTGGGAGTAAAAGAAAATCCTAGATTTTAACAGTTGCTTTTTATCCAATAAGTCTTGGTTGACTTCGTAAACAAAAATAACTTGGAAATATTAGGTACATGCATTTCAAATACGATAAGTTTGAGTTTTTTGTACTTTCAAAGCCAGTTTTTGGTTCACCCTTTTAATATCAGCAAATGTAAAGTGACTAGTTATTTCCTTGTTGTAGTCATTATAAGTAACTTCTATTCAGATAACAAAAGCCAATATAAAAGTAACAAGTGTCTTCCGGTTCTTACATAAGTACCCATGTAGGTTTGTTTTTTTTTTTTTTATGATTATAAACTAGTGCTTCACTGCAATACTGCCTGATGGTAAGCAGTGACGCAATCGTTGATGGTAAAGCGCGCTAGTTTTTAAGAGCCTATTCACAAAAAACTGAGTGAAAAGGAAGGAAGACGGCAGTAGAACGAGGTGATGCAATGTTAAACTCAACAACACGATCAACGATGCTGCATCACAGGGAGATTGATCTGCAGACCCTCCACAATCAAACTCCCGATACAACAACATTTGACGCATTGCAACCAGCACAAATCGCAATGCACCTGCTCAGATACGTCCTCCGTACGGCTTCAATAGACAGCATTATGTAAGTTCAAGTATAAAATAATTTGAATTTGTCCCCCAAGTAGCAGAGACGTTACAGCTGGCACGTTGATTACTAAAATATATACATATATATATACTTTTGTACAATAAGTAAAGAAAACCCTGTCCGACCCGTGAAGGTATTGTTAGGTATCGATAACTGATTCTACTAATGCCTACAAAACCTGGCTAAACTTAAAAAAAGACCCCCTAAAGAATAAATAACTTAAATAAAATAAATAGGTAATTCCATGGCAACACAGGCACAGGTCATGACCTCAGTTGACCTCACGCATTTAGGTATAGGTAGTTTATCCACGTTTATCGAGTCTCAGAAACAATAATACTTAGGCAGCTCGTGAATAGAACTTTTTTTAAGTCTAGGTCAAGGTCGTCTGACTCTCAGAATGTATCATTTCATTCAATAAGCAAAATGGTTGTGGTGGAGATGTTTTGTTCACTAAGAACGATACAGGCCTGGCACCGTCGCACGAGATTAGCATGGACATGCACACAAATAAAAATCAAGTGGTGTCAAATCCGCGCTGGACACAGTTGGTCCACCCTTACCAATCCACTGCTCGCCGAACTGATAATGGAGGTACTCACGTACAGGTCGGCGAAAATATGGTGACGCACCGTCATGCTGGAACCACATTGACCGATAAGTAGCCACATCCAAATCGCCCAACACCTGATCAGAACACAGCTAATTGCAGTTAAGTACTACCTTCGATCAGCATGTTACATTACTCTACGTTAGGAAACAACATGATCACACAATACACGAATAGTCTACACGGAAGCAATGTTTACGCGCAACTGATAATTTTAAGTAAAAATGATTTTTATTTTATAAAAATAGGTACTACGCGGCTGGCCTCGCGGCATCCTTTGAGTAAATAGAGTTGTGTAAGTAATCAAAATATTGATTTTCGATCGAAACGATTTGTCTATTTTTGGTATCGATTTATTATTGTAGTTTCTCATTCTCGATTCAATATCACATGGAATTGTTTAGAACTTTTACAAAACTCAAATTAGTAAGGTACACTGCTGTAAATGAAAATCATGCCAGTTTTAATTTCAGTCTCTGTCTCAATATCGATGATATTGACCGGTAAAATATTTGTAAAACTTTACTAAAATTGTGGTTCATAAGTCCTTCTCGTTTATGTTTACTAATACTTGTGTTATAATAATGTTATTAGTAATTAACTGATAAACAAACAAAAGTACTTTTACCATTGGGTAATCGGTGTTTTTAACAAATCATTCAACCAGATACAAGTTTCGATTAATAGCGATAACAAAACGTTATTACGCAAAAAATAATGCACCTCTAATTATTACTTTTACGTCGCCGACAAAGCTCAACGCGTGACGCCGCCAAAGAAATAAATAATCTAACAAACTAATGCCGACAAAAGCCAAATACATACCATACATGCATACCATGCATGTATGCTAAAGCCGACAGTTATACCGCCTAAAATGGTGATGTCATTTTTTTAAAAATACTAAATTTTGAGGAAGTAGCGTAAATTCGCGGAAAAAAAATATTGTTTCAAAATTGATTAGTATTGTTACTATGATGATTATGCAAAATTTCAATTTTTATTTGGTCATGTGATTGCCTAAACTTTATTATCCTTATGGGACGGACAGGGTTTTCTTTACATATTGTATACCGTTTTACCCTCTCATATAGTATGACATTTTTTACCCTCTCAAAAATAATATGGTGGTTTACGTAAGTGGAACAAAACCCATTGTGGTCCAGTCAATGTTTTCGGCTTAAATCATCAGTAGGTGCGATTTTTATTTCTTTACAATCAATTTTTTTTTTTTGATATGGCATCTCGTAGGTGGCCATTAGAGGCGGTAACTACTTAACCGGACTTTCCTGTGGATGCCTGAATTAAAATTAAAGCCTCCAGCCAGAGGCACTTAAAAGTAAATTAAAATTGGGCGACCACGCACTAAGGGCACCCCCTGTGGGGTACGAACCTCGGCTTAGGGCGTCGCTAGAGAGGACAGCAAGGGACGGCTGGATCGAATGTATTCTTAATGGTTTGATGACCACGGCGTTTCCTAGTACTAGCTCTGAGAAGAAACGCCGAAACAAACTCAGAGGTCATTGTTGGGACATTATGATATTACTGGCCCAGCTGCGGCGCGGGCTGGCCTTCATCGGACAAGGGACGGGGGAGGGGATTACTACGTGGAGCGCGTCGCGATGGACCTCGGCGGCGAGGTCGGTAGGTCGGTCTGTTTTTGTGCAATGTGCTGGTGGCCCTATTGGCCACTTGGAGGAGGGTAATGGGGTCATCGGGGTCTGTGAGGGCATGCCGAGGGCGGCGAAGTCGGGTAATGGTGGAGGGAGTGTAATTGGCAGCCGCTGCTATAAGAGGATTGCGGTGCTTGGCAGCAGTGTCAAAGAAACGCTTGGAAAGGCGTTTCATGAACTGCTGGATGGTGAGGATTTTGAGATCAAGATGGAGGATCTCATTTCGAACGAACCAAGGGGCGTTTGTGACTTTACGGAGGAATCGGTTTTGGACTACTTGCATCCTATCGATATGACGTGGCTTGGCATGTGCGAAAACTGGACAAGCGTAGGTCATAATCGGGCGTATGCAAGCTTTGTACAAGCGCATTTTGCACCTGAGCGATAGCTTGCTACGCGGGTTGAGGACGGGGTGGAGTCGACCTAGAGCGATGGCGGCGCGAGCGCGGACCGTCTCAATGTGCTCTGAGAAGTTGAGGTTTTGATCGAGAGTCACACCTAGGTACTTGGCTTGCTTCTCCCAAGGGATCGGCTTGCCGTTCAAGGTGATGGTTCGTGGAAGGGTGACACTGACCCGCGGTTTCCTGTAGAGTACCGCTTGGCTTTTTAGGGGGTTGACTTCAATCCTCCATTTCATAAACCAGTCAGCGAGCTTGTTGACCGCGGATTGATGATGGAGGGGAATCCAGCCTGGACTGCGTCCCGAGCAGTAGATGGCTGTGTCGTCTGCGAACAGAGCGAGTTGAGCCTTACTGCTTTTCGGGATATCGCTAGTGAAAAGCGTAAAAATGAGTGGGGCTAGTACAGAGCCCTGGGGAACACCTGCATGGATGGGGCGGGGGGAGGAGAGCGCTCCTTCGATTTTACAGCGAAAGGTGCGGTTTGACAGAAAGTCCCGTAAGATGAGGACGAGACGATCAGGCACACCGAGTTGGTACAGCTTATAAATTAAGCCGTTGTGCCAGACTTTGTCAAACGCCTTCGCTATATCGAAGTAAACTACGCCTGTGTACATACCACGCAGGAACCCTGCGTGAATATGTTCAATGATGCGTAGGATCTGTTGCGGACAGGAGTGTTGGGTACGGAACCCGAATTGTTCTAATGGGATAAGGCCCTTGTTCTCAGCGTAGACTCTGAGACGCTTATGTATAAGCCTCTCATAAAACTTACCGAGAACTTTGAGTAAGCTGATGGGACGGTAACTGGACGGATCGGCTTTAGGCTTACCGGGCTTGGGAATGCCTATAACTGTGGCTTCTTTCCTCGTTTGTGGGAAAATGTTATTCCCCATTGCACCATTGAGGATGGTGATGGTGATGGTCAAGAGGATGATCAGGTGGACAGGGAAGAGGCGGACCACTCTGTAGGTGATGCCGTCAGAGCCGGGCGCTTTCCTGGGTTGAAGACCCTTGACGATGTCCTGCACTTCATCTAGAGTGATGGGAGGCAGGGGATCCTCAGGGTCGTCAACGGGTGGGAGGGAGGTTCTACGTTCGACTTCAGCGTCAACCTCAAGGAGATGAGCTTGGTCTACTGGTAGGAGGCTGAGAGAGCACTGGGCTTCCAGGCAGAAGGCAAGGCATTCAGCCTTGTCATCGTCATCGAAGGCGTTGGTATTGTCAGGGCGAACCAGGGGAGGCATGGTCACAACTTCATTGGATTTTAGTTTCCTCTGAAGGTTCCAGAAGGCTTGATGGGTGGGCTCTAACTCATCCAGCATCCTATCCCAGCCGGCCTCACGCCATCCGATATACGTCTTTTTACAGTTCTCTGTAAATAGCACATATGGGTTTTGTTAGCCGCACAGGGGAAGTTGCTGTAGGTTAGGACCGCCGCGTTCTTCTCGGTCAACAGTTCACGCAGGTCAGCAGGGAGTTTCCAGCGACAGTCTTATGTCACTGTGACCTCCCTTGAACATTCGTTCAGGACTGACTGTACGTGATCCGTGAACGAGTCGATCGCAGCTGTCGTGTCAGCGATAGAGTCGAGGCGTGCAGGTAAGGAGTCCAAGTGGGGGGATGTGGTGGATTTCAGCCGATCGCTTACTTTCCTCCAGTCCGTTACCACTTTCGTCTGGGGTGCTTAACCTGGGTCAGAGAGGCCAGTACGGAGAGCTAGTCGAATGATGACTGGGCGATGGTCAGACGATAGCTCTGATAGTGCTTCTATAGAGTCTAACCGTAGGTTGACGTTCTTTAGGAGCGCTACGTCAAGGACGTCTGGGGTGTGGTCGGGTTCGTAGGGGAAGTGAGTGGGGGTCATGGGGCCCACGACATCGAAGTTTAATTGGGTGGAGAGGTCAAACAAGAGTCTGCCTCTGGAATTGATCCTGGTGCTATTCCAGGCAGTGTGTTTGGCGTTGAGGTCGCCCGCTATTATAACGGAGTCACTCAACCCAAGAAGTAGGGCAATGTCATCTGCTAGGAGTTGGTGGTTCTCTGCAGAGGAGCTGGGAGGGAGGTAGGCCGACACTATAGTAATAGGTTGGTGACCTGACATGCCCAGACGGCACATTGAAACTTCCGAGTCGTGAGAGGGGTGCGGGGTCCAATGGGATGCAATATAGAGCCCTTTTGAAATAGATAAGGGTACCGCTTTTGTGACACCGCAGCCTGTCGTTGCAAACTACGCGGTAGTTAGCAATTAGGGGTGTGCGGTGACTAGGCTTGAGAAAGGTCTCTTGAGCGAGGAAGATGTCTATCTGGTGCTCACGCTGGAAGGTTGACATCTCGAACTTCTGATCTCTAATGCCGTCGGCATTGAAGTGAGCCAGCTTGAGGGATCGGGGCTTGGTTCGTTGTTTGGCCGTGTTATCCATAAATTACTTATTGGATGCGAGGGAGGAAAGGGCGTTCGTAATTTCTGGATACGCATTGTAGATGTTAATAATGGCTTGTAGATTTCCAGCTGCCATAGCGACTTTTAAGTCGTTTGCCATCTGTCTGGCGCGAGGCGACATAAAAATAAGGAAGGTCCCCGAGATGATATTAAAAGCATCCGTGGGACCGTTTCCTGACATTGGGGTCGAGGGAGGGGGTGATGGGGTTGCAGCTGCAGCCATAGGTGCAGGGGCAGGAGGGGACGGGGCCGCCTTTTGGGCCGTGGTAGGAAGGATACGAGGATCCTTGTCCTGCCAAGCGGGGGTGGTTGGGGGGGACGGGCGGTCGCCACGAGGGGGTGGTTGGGGGGGACGGGGGGGGAGGGGGCGGTCGCCACGAGGGCCGGGAAGGCCCTCTGGTGATTAAGTTGATTCCAGGGAATGGGCCTTTGAGGGCTCAGTCGCTCTGGGATCTGGCTCCATGGCGATTCACGCTTTTGGCGTGCGTTAGCCCGGTTGGCTAGCTTGTAGGAGGATGATTTAGGGGCCTTGGGGCACCCGCGATAATTGGCCGTGTGGCCGGTCGCACCGCAGAGGAAGCAACTAGGTGGCTCTTTGCAGAGCGCACGGTCTTTGGGTCGGGGGCACTCTGCCGTGTCATGATCGCCCAGGCACTTAACGCACCTGGGTTTATCATGGCAGTGTGCCTGGGAATGCCCATAGAGTTGGCACCTGTGGCATTGGCCAACAGTGCCGCTCTTATGGGGCTTCTCAATGCTTATCGCTATGAAAGAGCAAAAGCTCTTCATCAGGAAGATAGGGTGGTGGGCGGATCCTTCTGCTGGGTGGCAGATTACAAGGACCATGTCATAGGGCACCTTACCGCGTGCCTTGTGCATACGGTGGACCTCCTTCACAGAGATTTCCTGTGAGAGGAGGTCCGCCTTTATGTCTTCGGAGGATAACTCCTTTGGCACGCGGCGGATTACTACTCGAGTGAGGCGATCCTCAGGTAGTGAGTAGGTGTGGAAGGCCACACCCCTATGACGGAGGAGCTTGGTCAGCTCCCGGTAGTCCTCAGAGGACGGGACGATCACCTTAATGCCAGTCTGTGTAGACCTGACATTGGTGAAGGAAATTTTCTGGTCGCAACACCAGCCGGACACATTGGTCCATTTCCCCTTGTCCTGTATGAAAACAGGCGGGGGAGGAGGGATCTTGGCGGCAGCTCGGGGGGCTGAGCGGGTAGGGTTAGATGTCGCGGCGCGCGGGGCGGCGGCAGCGTTGGGGCAGGGGCGGGGATGGGTGAGCCGCTGGCGGAGGCAGCGGCCGCCAGTTTGGGGGCCGGATTTGAGGAGGATTTCTTTATCCTCCTCTTTCCTGAGGCAACGATGAAGCTGTCAGCTTCATCGACCGGGGACGAAGGTGATGACTCCTCGGAGGAATCCGAGGAGACGGGGATGGGCCGTTTGGCTGAAAACACCTCGGTGTCCATGGACACCTCGGTTTCAGCGGGGGCGGGTTGGGGAGCGGGGGCTATCTGCTGTAGGGCAGATAGTTTATCGCCATACTTGGCGCGAAAATCGGGGTCATTTAATAAAACATCATTGACCAGGGCAAGAAGCGCCTGGTAATGAGGGTGGGGACTTGGACTTGCGTCCATGATTTCTAGATACCTAGTCCTCCGGGTTGTAGGCCCGGAGTGTGTGTAATCATCCCTGCCCTATCGACAGGGAGGTGTGTACCTACTAACCTGACAAACACACACACACACACGAGGACCGGGCGGGAGATCCGACGCCACACAGATTCGTTGGCACCGTTAGGTTTCACTGGGGCGCGTTGATGCGGGAAGTGACTACTCGCCCGGTAATCGGAGGGATTAACTCACTTTCGCGAGCCAACCCGACCGACTATAGTACGTTTTTGACGA